>WAAE01004277.1:96964-159245 GCA_013400495.1 Nicator chloris | reverse complement strand
AGTGCCGCGGTCGCCATGGCAACGGCGTCGTGCGGCGGGCGCGGGCAGGTGAGGGACGGGACGGCGGGGCCGGGACCGGGACCGGGTGGGAGGCCGGGATCTCCTTCGGGGACTACGGAGCCGCGCCAGAGGGCCGGGCTCTGCCCGCGGGGCTGTGCCCCTGCCGCGGGGCCCGGCCGTGGGCTCAAACCCTTCCCATCCTGTGGGCCCGGCCGAGCTGAGGGCTGTGCCCGGGGCTGTGCCAGCCCTCACCAGGACAAGGGACAGTGGGCAGGGACTGACGCCTAGGAAGTTCCACCTGAACATGAGGAAGGACTTCTTTAAACACCTGGAATGCATTGCCCGGAGAGGGTGTGGGGTGTCCATCACCGTAGGTATTCCAGACCCATCCGCACACAGTCCGGTGCCCTGTGCTCTGGGCTGGCCCTGCTGGAGCAGGGAGGTGGCAGCAGATGAGCTGCCATCGTCCCTTCCAGCCTGACCCAGCCTGTGATCCCGTGCTGTAGGTCAGGGCTGTGAAGTGCCCAGCCTCCCAGGCCCTGGGGTCGCCGTTTTTGGGGTCTCAGCCCTCCCTGGCTGTGGTTCCGCATCCCACCCCTCACCAGACCTTGTGTTTTCAGCCTGTCCCCTCTAACATACACTATGCTGGGGCACTACAGACACTCGCGGAGGGCCCCACCAGGGCTTCTGCCAGGTTGGTTGGTTGGGGGTTTATTCTTGGAAGTGGCAGTGGGGATATTTGTCGAGTGCTCCCGTGCACTTGGGAGTTCTGCCTCAGTGCGTTTTTGCCTTGGAGTTTGTTAGCGGCACTAAGGGGAAGGTACGGCCCCTGTCCCTCTCACAGGCTCCTGGCAAGCTGGGATGAGTCACCTGGGACAGTGTCGCTGCCGCCCTCCGCTGGAGGCTCAGGAGGGACAGGTCTGTCAGCTGGGGCTGGGCAGGGTGTGCTGGGACTCTGCCTTGGCCGTGCTGAGCTGGAGGAGAAATGAAATTTTAAATAACAAACATCTCTGGCAAAGCGTCACAGGGACTGTTCTCTCTGTTTGGTTTCGCATAGAATCCCAGAAGGGTTTGGGTTGGAAGGGAATTTAAGGCCTATCTTGTTCCACCATGGGCAGGGACACCTTCCACTATCCCAGGCTGCCCCCAGCCCTGTCCAGCCTGGCCTTGGACACTTCCAGGGATGGGGCAGCCACAGCTTCTCTGGGCATCCTGTGCCAGGGCCTCCCCACCCTCACAGGGAACAATTTCATCCCAGGATCCTGTCTACCCCTGCCCTCCGTCATTCCCCCTTGTCCTGGCACTCCAGGCTCTTGTCCACAGCCTCTCCCCATCTTTCCTGTCAGCTCCCTTTAGGTGCTGGAAGGCCACAATTAGGTCACCCTAAGGCCTCCTCTCTCCAGGCTGAACAATCCCAGTTCTCCCAGCCTTTCCTCCCAGCAGATCTGCTCCCTTCCTCTGATCACCTTGGTGTCTCCTCTGGACTCACTCCAACAGCTCCATGTCCTTCCCTTGCTGGGGACCCCTGAGCTGGAGGCAGCTCTGCAGGTCATTCTTCTCCCAGAGCTGCTCTTCCTCCACCCAGGTGTGCCTGGGATTGCCCCAACCCAGGTGTAAAGTTTTGCCCTTGGCTTTGCTGAACTCCATGAGGTTTGCATTGACTCATGCGCTGCTGGGCTAACAAACAGCAGCTGAATGTGACTGTGTCATTTCTGGAGAATGCCAAGCAGTCCAGGGTGACCTTTTTTTCTCCCTGCTTGGTAAATTCTGCCATGAAACCCACAAGAAGAAGAGGTTCCCTGTGGCACTTCTCCAAAATATTGTTGTGAGGTTGTGAGCCATGGCTGGGCTGTCTGTCCTGGCATAGCTGAGAGCTCCAAGCACAGCTTCCTTTGGGGAATATGCAGCAGAAAGTGGCTTCCTCCTCAGTGGAGGTTGTATCACAGAATCATGGAATATCCTGAGCTGGAAGGGATCCACAAGGATCATCCAGTCCAACCCTGGCCCTGCACAGACACCCCAACAATCCCCCCCTGGGCATCCCTGGGAGCGTTGTCCAAACGCTCCTGGAGCTCTGGCAGCCTCGGGGCCGTGCCCATCCCTGGGGAGCCTGGGCAGTGCCCAGCACCCTCTGGGGGAAGAACTTAAACCTCCCTGACAGAGCTCCAGCCATTCCCTCAAGTAAATGATTCTCTGTTAAGCAGCTTCTGGTCACTGGAGAGTCAGAACAGGTTTCTGTGTATTGACTCAGGGTTTTTCAATCTCAATGGTCTTGAAATACCTTTAAAATATGAAGTGTAGTCAGTCTTATCCCAAAATCCACAACGGGAACTGAATCTGCCACTGCAAGAACAGTGAAAAGGCCAGAGCTGTGCTCTGAGCTTCACTCATCTCACATTTGCAGAGTTTGCAGCTTCAGAAGAAAGAAATTGTTCTTTCCATCAAAAACTTACATTCAGTGGCGAAGGGCACAACTCCCCCAAGCTCTGGGTCAGTTGTACACAATTCCTGCCAAAGCCAGTCCTACAAATAACACATCTCCCACCCTCTGTGACTCAGCCCTTACTGCACCGCAGGGTTGCTGCCTGCCCATGCAGTGATACCCCAGATTTATTCTGTTATTACCTGACACGCAGCACAGTGTGGGAGTCACAGGGAGACTGAACTCTCCTGGCCAGTTCCTGTAACTTTTCCCTCTGCTCCCGGCCCCAGGTGTGATGGCCACAGCAGCTTTGCAGGACTCAGTGCCAGCTCTGCTTCCCTCTGCCGTGGGCCAGCGCCGTCACCATGCACGTCACCAGGCCCAAATCTGCCAAGGGACAGAGGCCAAGCCTGAGCCACCGTCAGGGCGTGGGAGCCCGTCTGTGCCATGTGCCATCTTCCCCACCGGCAGCCTCTCCTCGGGAATTAGTGAACAGCCGGAGGGCACCGCCCACAAAACCGGCGTTCCGCCCTGCCCAGGTGTCTCCTGAGAAAATCCCCAAGCTCCTGCAGCAAGTGCCTTTGAAGAGCTCCTCCTCTCTCAACAAGTACCGGGTGCTCCCCTCCATCATGCGGAAGGGCGTAGGGAGCAATGCCGTGGAAGCGTTGGCTGAACACACCAACCGGCTGGAAGTGAGTGAGGGGCAGGAGGATGTGCCAAAAGCCATCAAGACTTTTTCTGGAGGACAGGGATCTGCCAGCACATTGTCAGGAAGTGACATTCCCACTGAAGAGAGCTCACACATGCACTGTGCCCCTGAGCAGTGGGGAAGGCAAGCAAGGCAGGAGAGCCCTTGGGTGTTCCCTGTAAGCCCGGAAGAGCCGCACGTGCTGCTCGCTGTCCGATCTCCCTCTGGCCAGAGGTTTGAGCACCACTTCAAGCCCTCTGACAGTCTCCAGACGGTCCTGGCCGTGGCAGGACAGAAACTGTTGGCCAGCTACCAACACTGCAGCATTGAAACCATGGAGGTGCCCCGGAGGAGCTTCTCGGACCTTACAAAGTCCCTCCACGAGTGCGGGATCCTCCCCAAGTCCGTGCTGTGCATCCGACAGGAGGAGCAGCACGATGCAGCAGATCTTTAAGCACACAGAGATGCCGTGGGTCCTTGCATTGCTTCTTCCAAAAAACTGAGTCTGATGCTCCCTGCACATACTTCTTTATCTTCCATCTCCCACAAAATCCCTGTGAAGAAGAATTATGGACATGGAATAGTATTTGAAATAGTATTTCAGATGCATAAACCTGATTCATACAGAGCAGCTTGTGTCACCTGTGCCATCACAAATTTCTGCCTCAGCACCACCAACCTTCAGCCTTTCTGGCTTGTTGGAATTGCTGATGTTCTTTGAAAACTCAGGTTTCCAAGACGTCTCTCCTTGTCCTTTTCTATGTTTTGGGAGAGTACCACTTCTCTGAAGGCAGAAGCACCATTTGGGAAGGTAGAAACAAAACAGTTTAGCTACAGGGGCACCTTCAGCAGCTTATTATCCTAAACGTCTTCTCAAGAGACTGAAAAGGAGATCAAACCCCCAAACCATCTGGAAATAACAGTAATAACACATTAATGAGTTATTGTGAAGTATTAAATTGCAAGACTGATAGTAAAATACCTGTGAGGGCTCAGGTCTTTCTGGGTAACCTCAGTCCAGCTCTTAACTGTGACTAAATCACCTTTTTAAGAACAAATAATTATTATTTTGGCTGTCTTGGGGAGCAGCAGGATTTTCTCCTTAGTTTTCTTTCTCTTATTCGGCTCATGTGATCCATAGGTAAGATGAGATGGAGAGCTAAGAAGGGATGTTAGAGATAATTCCATTTAACCCCTCAACACTGAAGTGAGTTAGTCCAAGAAGCAAGTGCTGCTTTGGGAATTTTTAAGTAAGGTATTAATGGGATTTGACTGGGAATTGGCTCAAGGAGTAAGCCATCTTTTACTAAACCATCATTAGAAGGCTGGTTGGGTGACTTGGCAGGTTTAGGCAAATACAATGTGCTTGTGCTAAAAAAAGAGAACTATCTTCTAGTTTCTAATGGAATTTCAAAGGCAGTAATTTTTAATCTGCTTTAAAAATGGACCACTTGCCACACAGATGAGTGAGTTTAAATGTTTTCAGGCAAACCCAATTTATTTTGAAGCTCAGTGTAACTGCCAAACCAACTCAGCACAGGAGCACAAACACAACAGGAGCAGAAAGCTGATTGCTGGTGCTGGCTGTGAGTGTGGTTCCTGACACTAACTCAAGTGTTCAGGGTCCAGCAGCTTTGTAAAAGCAGTATCTGATGGAACAGTGGTCCCTGCTGCTGTTGGTGATGGGAATGGCTCAGCAGCAGTCCTGGATATCGAAACGTATGGATGCCTTCAACAGAACCACAAAGTATTTCACTTGGTTTCAGGAAAAGGGACCATTTTCTGTGTTTGCTTCAGTGTTAGGTAGTTAATTCCCTGTTTCTGCCTGTTGTGTGTACTGTGTTACTCCTACATTTCAGAGTGTTTCCATCCTGTGTTAAATAAAACGTTTTAGGCTGAAACTTGAACTTCAAACAGTTTGCATGAGCTGAGGTTTATCCATCACACCTGCTCTTAAGAAACCTTTAATTTGATGGTAAATACCTCAGGGGCTGCCCAAATCAGCCTTTGGATGGTCAGCTGCCCTCCACACTGCCTTCCTGAAGTTTGTCCTGTGCTCAATACAAGCTTGCAGCCAAGGAGGAAGCACTCTGCATCAGTGACAAGCTGTGACCAGAGCCGGGGACCACCAGGCAGCTGCAAGAACACAGGGGCTCTGAGCAAGAACAGAAAAATCAGACATTTCAGCAACTTGGCTCATAGTGGACTTCTCATGCTGGAGGATGTTCCTCCTGGATATCTAAGATAAAGCTGGATGAATTTGGTTCTAATCACCTCACCCAGGCTACAGCATCTCCAAAGATGGGAAAAAAAAATCAAGCCTTGATCTAGGCAAGCACAGCACAGGGAAAACACCTCTTTTCTCTCTCAGTTCTCCTTCTCTTCCCTTCAGAACTGTTCTGGGGAGATTTTAGCAGCAACTTTAAGTCCAGCACAAGAAGCACAGGGGGAAGAACAATATTTTTCTGCCCTCATTTATTTTGTGGCATCATTTAACAAACTTCTTTGTGGGAGTCTTGTAAGCATTTCAACATTAAAATTCATTCTGTCACAAATATAAAACTTATCAGGACTTTTGGCTGAGAATGTCCTTACCGAGGCTTTTAAACACCAACAAAGTATTCAAGCAAGAAGTCAGCAAAGGGATTGTTCAGTATGTGTTCTTTAATTCCAATTAAAAGTACATTAGAAACAGCACACAGGACCAGCAGCAGCTTCCGTGACAATTCAACCCAATGCTCTGCTGTCACCAGGTCATTCGGCTGTACTAGGAAAGTAGGTGATTAAATCAAGTCTTCCACTCCACATGCAAGCACTCACTCACCTGCCACTTTAAATAGGATTCCAACAGAATAAAAATAGATACACCCCAGAATACAAAAAGTTTAATTTTAAGCTGGTTTTTTTTTTCTTCACTAAAGCCTTTATACAAATTGATAAAAGGGTGCACAATTTCCTAAAATTTTAGGTACATTTTAAATGAGCCTTTTTTTACTTGGTAAAAGGATCCATATTCCTGTCTTTGAACAGAATATGATGGCCAAAATTGCAAAGAAAACAATTCAGTTTAAATTTACAATTTATACATTTGTTTTGACATAATTCCCACACTGAGTAGCAGGCCCATGGCTGCTCACACATGTCCCATTTCCCCCAACAAAGAGCTGTGCACCCTAAGTTCTGTTCAGGAGCCTCCTTCTCCTGGAGACTGGGCTGGGGGAACAGCCCACAGCATCCAGCTGTGTGCACAGAAGTGGTCCCAACTCACAGGAGGCATCATCCTTCCTTCTCCATGGAACACTCCAGGGCAGGGACCAACAACATATTTTGCACTGTGGAGCACTTCCCACCTGCAATTTGGCTGAGCAATTTAACTCAAAACTCTGGTACTGAAACGTACTGCAACAGGTAAATTTGGTGTTCTAATGGTAATTTTTTTGGTCAATCCAGGCTGTCATGATTTTTTTGTTCTTTTATTCCTGTATCTGATGGGTGAAGCCAAACAGCTCTGTAGATTATCTGTGCTGAGCTTCACAGCATGGTGCATTTAATCCCATGGTGGATATCATTCACAGAGGTGAACTTAATCAGGCAATTCATTAGTACAGTTCCCTATATANTGAACTTCTGTAGTGTCACCACCACCCACATCATGGGGAGTGGCTATCCCAACAAATCCAGGAGCAAGGAAAAGAAAACACTGCCCAGCAAAGCAACACGGCACCTGTGTTTGTGAGTAGGAGCTACTGCAGACATCCTCAGGACAATTTATGTAAGGAAAAGCAGGGCAAACCCATCAGAAAGCCAGAAATGAGTCTTAAAGAGCTCAGGGGAGCGCCAAAGAGAATGACATCCTAGTTTGTACAAGTTGAGTATTTAGCCAAAAACCAGCTGCTTTGTTTGGGGGTTTTAGGTTTTCTCTTTTTTTTCTTTTTTATTTGTCCTTTCCCTATATCCATTATATATTCAGCTGTTGAATTTAAAGTGATCAACCTAATGCTGCACAGTATTCCAATTAAAGGCAATGTTTTTTTTTCTTTTAAAATTTCAGATAATTCTCTATTGCCTCTCTTTTGGCAAGTGTATTTCTCAGAATTCCAAAGATCATCCCATTTTAAGGCTAAACTAAGAAATGTTAAAAGCTTCTGTAAACATTTCCTCTTCCTCCCCACAGCTGCACAATTTGAAGTCCAACTGCAATTTTGAAAATGAGGTAATTTTTGTGTACTAATATCTTGAAGAGTCCTTTTTGGGATGAGCCAAGAGGCTGTACCAATCCAAACGCTGATCCAATTGTAGTGGGAGAGCTTCCACAGCAGGGCACACACCAATCCCAGCAGCTATTTCAGTTATTTATCTTCTCAATTTCATCCAAGTCGTCAGTATCCAATTTGTTTATCTTTTTGTCTGGGAAAGAAGACAAATAGAGGTCAGATTTTGTAACACTGAGCAGAGAAGGGAACGCTGCTCTCCTCAGCTGGACTTGAGTTCTGCTTTATTGGGGAATGTTTAGTCAGGTTTTAAAAATACAAATTACAACTGTTTCTTTTTATCAAAGGCCCATCTGGGTTCTCCAGTGTTACCCACCCCTGGAACATCCACTTCAAGGACTATCCAGGCAGCCAGCAAACACTGGCTTATTTATTCTGCTCCTGTCACAGGCAAGCAGGTCACAATCCCAAGTGATGCTCCACCAAACACTCCTGCTGTGCTCCTCTGCCACCCGTTTAAGGCTCAACAAACACCCTTAGACCTGCTCAGCATCCAACAAGTCAAATTCTGCAGCAATTCAACAGTTTAGAGAAAGGAGAAAGGCTGAGGTACATACTGAAATGTTCCTGGATTCTGTTGAGAATGTTCATGCTGTGCTTGCTGTCCACCATGTTAATGGCCAGCCCTCGCTTGCCGAAGCGGCCGGTGCGGCCGATCCGGTGCAGGTAGGTCTCGTTGTCTGGATTGCCATCCTTATCCACAGGCAGGTCAAAATTGATAACAACAGAGACCTGCTCTACATCGATCCCTGACAAAAGGAAAGCAGCGGGTTACACAACTTCAATCTTCTTAGAGCAGGAACAGCCTCCTCAGACTGTGAAATGGAGCTTTTTCCACAATATCCTC
Organism: Nicator chloris; assembly: GCA_013400495.1. Lineage (NCBI taxonomy): Eukaryota > Metazoa > Chordata > Aves > Passeriformes > Pycnonotidae > Nicator > Nicator chloris. The sequence continues at coordinate 151,017 of WAAE01004277.1, read as the reverse complement.
ACGGGGTACTTGGAAATAAAAACTAGCGAGTTAGGGCAGAGAGTCACACTGAAACAGGCAAAGACACTTAAATATTTTGGAAATTCTACCAGCACTTAAACATTTCTGAAACTCTTTCCTTCTCTGCAAAGCTCTGAAGACCACTTGTGTAACAATGCACCCCCAAACCCAGGCGGGTGTTTTCTGTATAAGGGAAGAGTTTCAGTTTACCCCTAGACTTATTAGGGAGTTTAACTAGAATTTTCCATGCTCTTCTCATGGCAATTGGCCCAGTGCCAGCACAGAGACACCTGTTGGACCCACTAGCTGTTCTTCAAAACCAGTACCTGTTTCTATTGGCATCTTGCCAAAGAATCCCTCCTCGATCTTTACCTAGCTAAGGGAGAGCACAAAGCTGCTCAGCTGCTTTTCAAAGTGCCTTAGCAGGGTATCAGAGGCAGCTCTGACACCTGTGTGTGGCTTTGTTTTATTTCTGTATTGTTTGTTATTTTCTGTTTTTATTAAAACCATTTTTGCTTTTCCAAACACTTTGATCAGCCGTCTCGCTAATTATTTCCAAGCCTTTTCTGCAGAGTGCAGGCCACCCTCAGAGATTGATACAGTTACTCGTGTCATTTCCACTCTGGACACGGGTAAACTATGTATCACACTTGTTTTTTTCAAAGTAGGATCCTGTCTTAACTGTTCCAGGATGTCCAATTACACCACAAATTCCTATTGGGATAGTGAACTGGATTTCACTATTTTTCTGTTTTCCGTACTTGGGCACACATTCGCCACAAACCCTGAATGTCAGCAGCACAAGGCAGGCTTGGTGCCAGACTCTCACAGGATGGACTTTTCCATCTCAAGCAGCAGGAAGCCAACAAGGAATCCTGTGTTTGTCCACAGGCATACAGTGGAAGGACACCAATGTATCCCAACTGGAACACCTGAGGATGCGAATTCTTCCTGCGAGCTGGCCAAGGGTGTGTGTTATTTTAGGCCAAGGGTGTGTGTCATCTTAGGAAGTGCTGCTTCCAGCCCTCCCTGTGATGCTTTTGGGGCTCCCTACAAACAGAGGCCAGACAAAATTAAGGGAATAAAAAGCCCTTGTATTTACTGAAGGGCCCTCAGGTACATTTCGGGCAGACAAAGCCCCCCAGGGGCTACACACAAAATGGACAATGGGTCACAGGTTTTCACGCTTTTATAAGTTTGGTTCGTTTGCATGTCAGGGGTTAATCCTCCAATTACAGCTTCAGGTAATGAAGTCATTTACCCCAAGTTTGCTGCCCCCAACTCACTTTTGTTTGCATTTCCCCGGGCCTGAGACAGTGAGGTGTCCTTGACTGCCAGGCCCGGAGAGGAATTGTTTTGTCTGACCAAAATGGGAGAACAGTGCTGACACTGTGTGTGGAGTGTAGAGTTATACACTAAAGCATTGCAGCATTACAAATACACGAAAAACACAAAAGCTGAAAAATTACAAATACAAAATACAATACTAAGGCATCGCCTGGCCCCATTCCCCCGTGTCCTACCTCTGGCACAGACATTTGTGGTCACCAGCACCTTCTCCTTGCCCTCTCGAAAGCGCTCGATCACGGCAGCTCTTTGCTCCACCATCATCTCCCCGCTGAGCAAGGCCACCTGATGGCCCTCCCGGGACAGCTCCGCCGCCAGCCACCCCGCCGTCTTCCGAGTCTGCAACACACAGCCAGCCCCACCTTTGGGAAGGGGTTTTCATGCTGGAAAGCAGCAATAAACCTCTCTGGGGGCCCATTAGAAGCTACATGGCTGCTCAGTTTTTGTCTCCCTTACAAACTGTATCACAAGGAGGACAATACATCTCAGCCACCACAGGAGTCCTTGATTAATAAAGGACACGTTTTCTTTGTGCTCTGCTCCTTGGATTTCACTCTGCTGGAGAGTGACACTACACGTGTACACTGAAAACTCATGAAAATTGTCATAAAACCACAACTACTCAGCTTGGAAAATGGCAGGGTCAGACCTAAATGTAGTTGTCAAACCCCATGGAGGCTCTGCCCAGCCTTGAATTAAACAGTTGTTTGAGCTCCAATTATGTCTTGAGACAGCCTAAAAACTAACTGCTGCAGCAGACTCCAAACAGTTTCATCCTGTCTGAGCTAACCCTGCCTGGCTGTTCTGTGCTGTCAGCACTGGTTTTTCCCTAAAAATCATTATGATGGCTTCCAGAAAAAGAAAACCAAGTCTCAGTACAATTCACAGTGAGATCTCAGAGGTGTATCCTCAATTACCTGAGGGAAATGAAGTCCCAGGAACAGCTCTGTATCAGCTAGAGATGCAAAAGACTTCCCAATCCCTCATTCTGCCCAATTTTCATCCATTTTTCAACACCACTTTTTTTTTCAGTAGTTCAGAGTTTTGGGAAAATGTGCATTACTCTGATCTTTGCTTCAGAGGACTTCAGGAATAACAGTGACCATTCAGGAATAAAGAAGTCCAATGTTGTTTCCTGGATGGACAAACTCAGAGAATCAAACCCATGAGAGCTAGCGTGGCTTTCAGGATTTCCCTCAAAGACGGAGCCAGAGAAACCAAAAAGGGCAATTTTGTTCTCAGTTCCTTTCTGGAAACCCAGTCTGGCTTAGTTTTAGCACTTGCAGACTCTGAGGGGGTCACTAGGACTAACATTCCCTGGAAGTACTCACATGGCAGAAGATCATGGCCTGGGCAATGGTGATGGCGCCGTAGATGTTACAGAGAGCCCGGAACTTCTCATCTCTGTTATTGCACAGAACATAATACTGCTTGATGGTGTCCAGGGTCTCCTCCTCACGCTTCAGTTTGATAATGTTTGGGTCAGGAACAACTTTTTGAGCAAACTTCCACACAGAATCCTCAAAAGTGGCTGAAAACAGGAGCATCTGGCAGTCCCTGGGGAGCATTCTGAAAGAGAGAGAAATAGGGAGGGTTCCCACGTAACACTGTCATCTCCTGATACCCTGATGGAACTCATGCTACGGGCAAAGGAAAACCATAACCCTGGATCCAGTTCTTTCAGTGGCTGAAGAGAGTCAAACCAATCTTACCCACCTCATGGACCACATACATCCAGACTTACCTTCTTAAAAAGGAATAAACCCTGCTCCAGGGACAGGATTTTTATTCTGTAAGGAGATGGAACTGCTTGTCACCCCCTGACACTGTGCCTCTGTGAACCCGCTGGACTAGAGCTAATCTCTCATTTCAATCTTGTGGCTCCACGGGCGAGGGCAGCGGCCCCCAGCAGCCCCGCGGTCCCTGCGGCACCGCTCCCTACCTCTGAATGCGGATGCTCTGGTCCTGGTGGCCCTGGGTGGCAATCATCACATCGGCCTCGTCCAACACGAACACCTTGATCTTCTTGGGATCTATGAACTTCAGTTTGGAACACCAGTCCAGCACGGTGCCGGGTGTGCCGATTACGATCTGCTCCGAGATCTTCTGCCCTCTCTCCACTACCGAGACAGAAGGAAGGGCTGCTCTAGGGTGGCTGTGCAGACAGGGAAGTACTCTGGCCCTCTCTGACCCAGCTATTTCACCACCTGACTGCTCTGGTGCACCTGAGGAACATCACTCCCTCATCCCTGTTTGTGGTGTTTCCTCTTACTTACATTTGTTGCCTCGGACAGCATATGCAAGCTTCAGGTCCGGGTAAAAGTTTCCCATCTGTTCAATCACTTTTCCTGTTTGAAGTGCCAGCTCGTATGTTGGGGAAAGGCACAAACACTGGAGGAACAGAAGGATAATGAGTGAGGTGATCAACATCCAGGGCAACACTATCACATGTGTTTTTTAAAATCCTTCTTGAAGTTTTCTTCAAGACAAACATGCAAATGGCTGAACAGTTTCTCAAAGTCCCTCTCCAGGCATTGTCTGCTCTTGTCACAGTTACCTTCTCTTCCACCCCAAACCCACTTATCTAACCCCCTTCAGGCTGCACTATTTCTCTGGTTTCAGTCTTCCCAGAAAGATTTAACTCCTCACAGAGCAATGGCATCCTGTGTCATGTACAGGAAGGACTAACAGGAACAAGCTTTGAGCAAAATCCACATCTTTTGCATTGAAGGCATTTTGATAAATCCCCGAACCTCCACCCTCTTAAGCAGGTTAAAGAAATAACACCATGGCTCCATCAAGCCGTGAATTTACATCTGAAGGCCTCCCAGCAGCTCAGGATCTTCACTAGATGGCACTGCACCACCAGGGAATGCCCCGAGACAGCAACATCCCACAGACTTTACCTGTGGATACTTGTTCCCAGGCTCAACCCTGCTGAGCATGGCCAGGACAAAGGCTGCTGTCTTGCCAGTACCGGACTGCGACTGCGCGATGAGGTTCTGCGGGCTGGGGCACAGCAAGCACAGCTCAGAGTGTGAACCACCACGGTGGCATTTCAATCCTGTCACATTTACCCCTGCTCTGGATCCATGGCCAGCTTGTGCAGCTATGCTCCATGGGGCAGGAATTACTTCCTGCCCAACACTCATAATTGAGTGTTTCTCAATTATGGAGATTTGAGAGGAGAAATGTGGTTATCTCTCTGTAATTTCCCATTTCACATGTCTTCCCCAGTGTCTCAGTACCTCACACATTCTGGCACAGAGTTGTGGCGAGGAAAATCAGCACTTCAGCAACTCCTACCCAGCCAGGATTTCTGAGCTATTTAGTATTATTTCTTCCCAAACTAATGAGGAAAATGGCAACGACCTCCCAAATCCCACAGCACTGCATGCTCAGTACCAGCCCTACGAACAGGACAAATCTAGGGCTGCTGTCACACAGTTAATAACCACAGAAACACCGTGGCATAGGAACCCTTTCTCCATGCCCTGAGAGTTTCTCCATCACCCTCCTCCCATCCAAAATTCAGGAGCAGCACACTGAACCTTTCAAATCCTTCTAGGCTGGTAGAGAGTAGGAAGAATGTGTACATACGGTTCAGCAAGCATCATGGGCAGGGCATTCTCTTGGATCTTAGATGGCCTGTTGAAGCCCATGGCATAGACTCCTTGCAGGAGCTGTGGCTTCCTGAAAAGAGAAATTTTTATGTCATGGCCTATTTAAGTCCATTCCGTTTTCATTTGTGTACAGAAAGGTGAGAAAAACCCTCAAGAAGATATCCTAGAGCTGTCCCTGCTACAATCCCACCCATGAAACAACTATGGTGAGCATCTGGAAGCTACAAGTGATAGCAGGAAGTTTGGACAGGAAGCTTCACAAGAAGCCCTGGATTTAGTAAGTCAGCCTGTCTCAGCTTGAGGGCAAAGCCTGTGTCTAAGGCCATCACTGCTTGTTCCAAAGCAGCTTTTCAGACAATCCAGGAATCCCAGAGCAGAAAGCATTAATTCTGTCCTTCAGGCCAATCCCATTTCCTCAGCTATGCCTAATCTTGGTTCCAAAATTATCACTCCTCCATGACTCAAACGCAGGACAAAGTGTGAGGAACGGGATGATCATGAGAACCTTGCAAGGACTTCAGGAAGTCGTGTGGATTCTGTAATACAGCTGAGTGATGCTGGCACAGTAAATGACTGATAATTAGCTCAGTTTGCTGTGACTACACCTTGTGATCCATGGCTGTAAACCAGCCCTCACACCCAGAACTGTGTGGTGACACTGCTGGCCAGCAAACTCTCATCTAGGCTTTCTCTCAAGGGAGCTTTTTACTCTCAGCAGACACTTGTATAGACAAGGAGACCCCAGAACAACCTAAATCCAGGTTATGGTGCTGGAAACTCTCAGCTGATGACCCCCAAGTGCTCCCTGGATGCTGTGAGTGCTCTCAGAAGGGCTCTCCTTTCAAAGCAGGTTACAGGTCTCCTGCCCACATTTTCCACTGCAATAACTTCCTTTTCAGCACAACATGCTTTTGCAAAAATCCTGTATTACTTTCCAATGATGGCCAGAACAAAAGCTCTTTGAAAACATAACCTTGTGCTGCTCCAAGCAAGGACAGACAAAGCCCAACTCTGCACCAGTTGCCAAGGATACCCCAAGCCATAACAAAATGAAGACTCAATTAGGCTGGCTGTCCCTGTCATTAACTCCCTGGGATTGTTTGCCTTTCAAAACACAGGAATGAATTAGTCTAACAGGCACTGCAGGACCTCAGCTTCTTTTTGTAGACATTCAACCACGAACACTAACAAAGCAAAACATCCTGGCATTTCATGGGGAGAAGGCTCTTTAGCTCCCATTTTCCTGCGGAGCTTGTAGAGCAACAAACCTGAGATCAATGCAAGCACAACAATTCCAACAGGAATTTCAGCACATGGATGCATACATCCACCAATCGTGCCTTAAATACAGCTATCACCCCTTGAAAGCTGCACTGGTGGAGGTTTTCAGTGGGAAGGAAGTCAGAAAATACTGGTCTCTCCAGTACATAAATCCAGTACTGCTGGAAAAGATAAGCTTTTCCCTTGGTGCTGTTCACTGCTGTTGTTTCAGATGGAAACCCCCACCAGGCACCCAGATAAACCAACTCTCCTTGCATTTAAATAATACAAATGATACACTCACTTATTAATTACAGGTTGGCAGTTACCTGAAACACAAACCTATGTACTTTTAAGTGGTATCTCCTATGCAACTAGGGAACTTTTCAGGACATCAGGAGAGGTTCCAACTGCCTGATGGGCTCCAAACTCACATCTGGTCTGGTAGTTTTAGCAAAACTGCTCTCTCTCCCTGAGTTTAAGATTAAGGCTACCCATGACAAATTGAAAATTCCAGTTATAAGGGAGCCTATTTAATATATCTGATCCCAGGCTTTAACAGCTCCATGCAGAGAAAGCTCTGGCTCATCCCAGCAGGCACTTACAAGCGCAGCTCCTCAAAAGACTTGACAGAGTAGAGGGGTGATGTGGGGTCCCTCTGCAGCACCTCCACCTGATTTGTGGTGTCAACCAGGTTACTGCGGATCAGCTTGTTCAGCAGGGACTGGGCAGCTCTGTCCTCTGGGAAAGGAGGTGGAAAACATAAATCCATCAGTCATAGCCTGTTCCAGGTCTTGCTTCCACTGAACTCCTGAGCCAGTTAAAAGGGACAAAATCCCTCTAAATACTGAAATTCTTCATTAGAGCGTAATGGCCAAACCTCCTGGATGAGACATCAAGAGATCCCAGAGGTTCCCCCATTTAATACCCAGGAAGACAAATCAAACGAGTACTGTTCTAAGGGGGACTTGAACAGATCCAGATCTCTGCTTGCTTAGGATTATTTTAGCTTAGCATCCACCTGGGACAGGGTAAGGCCTCCTCAACCCTCACTCTGACATGTGGGCAGACACCTCCTAGGGTTTTATTTTTAAGGAAAGTTTGAGGCTAAATGGTACTTAAAAGAATTTCAGAGCTGAAACACAAGGGCTGAGAATAAGGGACATCCCAACGAGATTAAACTGCTGCACTTTGGGGTTTTGCTACTAAATCTGTTTCTTAAAACCACCTTCTGAAACAATTTAAGCCTTTACCCACCTCTGAACAGCCACTGTATAAATGCAACTTGTTGGTTGCTACAGCAATGCCAGCTCCAGGTTATCCAACTGCTCCTGTATCCAGTCCTGCCTTGAGGATACTGCTATCCCCTTATTTGTCTCCACTCTAATCCAGGAGTCTCCCAAGTTATTACAGGACACAATGCCTTTAAAAGTGTTATGGAGGAAGGACATGTCTTACAGTTAAGTCCTTGGGGCAGGATACAAGATCAGCGGTCCTGAGACATAAGGCAGACTTACTTTAATTATATATTAAATCAATATAATGATAATTCAATTCAATTAATTTCCTTGCTAAAGCTTTTTTCAGGAAGGCACTTACCCTTCTCCTCATCCTCCGTCTTCTCCACATTGTCATCTGCCTTGACAACGGCACCTGAATCGGAACAGTTTAGGGGGGCACAGGTGAGGTCAGGCCTCAGGGACAGCCCACCCCCTCCCCAGAGCTTTGGAATATCCTGGGAAAAGCTACAAAACAGCTCATTTTCCTCAGGAGAACTGTCCTGCTCCATTGCTGTGCAGAGGAAACCCAAGCTCCAGCTCCAAGTGGAGTTTAGCAACCACACCAATGGATTTTGCTCACACAGCTCCCTGAGATACCAAAACACTTAGTCTGTGCTGCTGCTTAATCTCAGCTCTTCTGGAATCTCATGATTTATCAGGAATTTACTTTGGCAGCAGTGCTCTGAACCCCGACATGGAAACATTCCACCCTTTCCAAGCCCATCTGAGCAGCTGGAACTCACCATTGGCATCTGGTTTGGTTTTTTCATCCTTCAAGTGTAAAGTGCTCAGCTAGAAATAAGGAAAAACACAAAATCAGAGAAATTCAAACACAGATCCCTATATTCTACTTCCAGCCAGGAAAACCTGAGCTTTGGATTTATCAAATATTGCACAAACCCTGCTCAACTGGAAGGGATGAAGATACAAGAGGAACTTGATTTCAAGAGTTTTACTACAACTATTTCTAAGCAGGAGTTTTGACAGAAATACAAGTTTTTCTAAGCTGCAATGACAACACAAAGAAGGGGCTGTTTTCTGTCCTGCAGCCTCCACTGATGGAAGCTCTGCTGATGGAAAATGGAAGAAAATCAGCATTCCAGGATGGAAACGGGATCCATGCACTGTCCTGGCCAGCACAAGCTGCCCCAGGATGAGTTTGTTTCACCACCTGAGATGTGCAGGGAGACCAGCCCCGAGGGTCTTCCCCACATCCAGGGGCTCACTGAATGTTCTGTGCCCAAGCACAGAAAAAACAAAAAATAATTCTTCTGAGGTACAAAGTTACATCTTTTCATTAAAAAAAATATGAAAGAAAGAGGGATTTTTTTTTGAATGCTGGAAGACAGAGCCGAGGCTGGGTGAGTGCCTGAAGCGATGCAGTATCTGGATGGAGGGTGAGGGGGACCGCAGGGATGTCTTTGCCCTTTGGATACGCAAAAAATGGATGGAGACGAAGCAATTTAAAAAGCAATGGTAAGTAAGTAAATAAATAAACAAATAAACAAAATTTAGGGGTTTTGCTTATAAAGGAAGAGCCCAAGCCCAGGGGCAGTCAGATACTCCGCACCCTCCCTGCCCCCACAGCAAAAAACGGGGCGAAAAGGGTTTCTGCGATCGCTGTTTTCTGTGAGGAGGCGGCGGGGGCCGCGCGGCTCGGGGGACCCCGCGCCGCTGGACCGGGCCGGGCCAGGCCGGGCCATCCCGAGCCCCCGCGGGCCCCGGCACGCACTCACCGATTCGGCCGCCGCCTCCTNACCGCCCCGGCACCGCCCGGCCCCGCGCACCGCGGCCGCGCACGGGAGTTCCGGGGGCAGCGCGTTCCGGGGCCGGCGGGGAGAGCGGGTGGGGGGTGTGGGGTGAGGTTGGGGCAGGTGGACACGGTGTGGGGTGGAGCTGTGAGCTCTGTGGGGCTGTGAGCGCTGTGGGGCTGTGAGCCCTGTGTGCTCTGTGAGCCTTGTGTGCTCTCTGGGGCTGTGAGCCCTGTGTGGGGTGGATCTGTGAGCCCTTTGCAGTGTGGAGCTGTGAACTCTCTGTGCGGCTGTGAGCTCTGTGTGGGATGGGGCCGTGAGCTCTGTGGGGCCGTGAGCTCTGTGTGCTCTGTGGGGCCGTGAGCCCCGTGTGGGGTGGGGCTGTGAGCTCTGTGTGCTCTGTGGGGCCGTGAGCCCTATGTGGGGTGGAGCTGTGAGCGCTGTGTGCTCTGTGGGGCCGTAAGCCCTATGTGGGATGGGGCTGTGAGCTCTGTGTGCTCTGTGGGGCCGTGAGCCCTATGTGGGGTGGGGCTGTGAGCTCTGTGCAGTGTGGGGCTGTGAGCTCTGTGTGCTCTGTGGGGCCGTGAGCCCTATGTGGGATGGGGCTGTGAGCTCTGTGCAGTGTGGGGCTGCGTGGTCAGGTCCCTTGTATGTTGAGGGGGTCTGCGGTCTGAGGCCTTGTGCCCTCAATGCTATGGGGCTGAGATCAGGACCCTGGTGTGATGTGGGGGTCTGGGGGTCAGCCTGTGTCTCACATGATGTGGGGCTCAGTCCCCTGTGTGATGTGGCCATCCCTGGGGGTCAGGCCCTCATGTAGTCTGGGGCCAGGGCTGTGCCCCCTGTCTGGTTTGGGGCTGGGGGTCAGGCCCTGCCGTGCCATCTGGTGTGAGGCTGCAGCTTCTGTTTCCCATGGAATGGAGTCACTTTGGGAGCCAGGGCCGGAGGAGAATCATACAGACACTGTGACATTTGCGAGGCAACCAAAGCTCTGTCTCTGGAACAGGGATGGAGGTGAAAACAAGGTAGTAGGATGAGTCATGGAGGTGTAGAAGTGACAGAAGCTGCAAGAGTCGTTTCCGTCCTGTCCTCTGCTGTAGGGCAGGAGCCGGTTTAGACCTGGTATCAAACCTGTTCTTTAAAGGTCCTGGAATAAAGAGGAGTAAAAGGGAAAGTAGAAATGAAAATTGTGTGGGAAGAGCCTGTGGGATTTCCTTGCTGTGCTGCTGTTCCCTTCCTTGAGCCTTGTTTGACAGAGCAGCTCTCAAGGAGGGTCTGAATTTGTGCTTTTATTCCCTGCAGCAGGAACAGTGAAATGGCCAAGCCTGCAGGCATCAGCCACAAGTTCCCAAACGAAGGGTTATTTCTCTGACTCAATATTCCTCCTCCCTTTTAATGGAGACACTTCATTTGTTCTCACAGCCTAAAACTTCCATCTGAGCTGTTATTTCTTTCTATGCTAAGAAATCTTATCCCAGGCAAGGCTGGACCCTTCACTATTGCTCTTCACACCAGCCGTGGTTGTTTTTTTCCTTAAAACTAAACCCTGTCATTATCAAATGCTGTCATCTGATGCTTTTCCATCTAATTCAGTTTCCTGCTTGAGGTGTCCTCAATCTGTTGGGATCCCTCCCCAGCCCCACACGTGAACTTTGGGATTGGGCAGCTTTATTTGTGGAGGTGACATCATGGCAGTTTTTTCCATGGCAACAGGAGGATGCTGAACACAGGAGCTGAACGTGAGGAGATTTTCAATGGGAACGGAGCAGGCAGCCAAAGGCAAGTCTGAGACATTAATTAGTTAATTAGGGTAAAAATAAAGATGAATGGGGGAAATCCCAGAGGCTGACAGGCTCATGCTTCCAATTTAATATTTTCTTGCAGACACACTTCCCATAAACACATTTAATTGGGATTAGTCCCATTTTACAGAGGGGAAAACAGGGGCACTGAGAAGAAGACAACTGTGTTCAGGCAACATTGGCTGGGGGCAGATCCTTCCAACGCCTCCTTTCTGCTCCTTGGCTGCAATTATTCCTTGGGATTTTCAGGGCTGTGCAGCCTGTCAGTGAGGTGTGACTGTGGTAGGTGTTTCTCTGTTCTGTCCATGAGGAAGAACTTTTCTCCTCAGTTTCTGGAACAGGGATGGGCTCCTGGAGGTGTGAGTTTCCTGTGGGTTCCATGCAGGGTCCTTGATTTTGCTGGAGACTCTGCTGTCATATAATGACATGTTTATTCATTTAAACATGAGATAAATATTCAGATTAATTTAAATAAATACTTCATTCCCCTCACCAGCAGACTTTGGCTGTGCTGGAATGAGAGATCTCATTCTGGAATTTCATTGGAATTACATCTGGTCCTTACACACCAAATAGGTCAGAGTCTTCCTTGCCCACACACAAACCTGCTGCAAGGAGAAAGAAGAGGAAGAAGAAAAGGAGAAAAAGAAGGAGGAAGAAGAGGAGGAGAAAGAGGAGGAGGCAGTCCCTGCCCAGCCCTGTGTCATCACTTTTTAATCATCACAGTCTCCCAACAGGGTGATTATTTGTTTCTTTCTTCAGAGCATTCCAGGCTGAGGAAAATGGCATTTACATACAGAGCACACATGCAGATCATGGGAAGTGCTTGTTGCTGTGTATCTAGCAGGAGATTTGGTTTAGTGTTAGGTTTTTTCTGGGTTTTATTTTCAGTTTTGAGCCCATCTGAATCTCCCAGCACAAGAGCACCGCCCTTGCACCCTCAAGTGAGCTGGATAATGAGCCTGGAAAGCCTATCGTGTGCTTGGCCAGCCCCAGAATCCACCCAGGCATGAACCAGGACTGGAAATATTCCTCTGTGGTGGTTAGAGCTGCTGCTGTTGCCTGGCCCCAGGTGGGTAAAGCCACACGCTTAGAGATGCCACTTAGGTGACCTCATATGCTACTTTTAGCTTCTCCCCTCCTCAGTTTTGCCTCATTTATACCCATCCCATTCCCCACTGCTGCTCCCTGGGAGGGGCTGGTCCTCATCGGTGGTGGGGTGTCCTGGGTGAAGCCAACTTGGAGAAGATGAGGAGGAACAAACACCAGCTGGAGGCCCCTGTGAGCTGCTCTGGGGAGCACCTTTGATCACCTTATTGATGCCTGTGGTGATGCAGCTTCAGCATCAGCACTAAATACTTATTCCCCCCAAAACAACTCCACGTGTGTCCTCCTGAGGTCTCACACTTCCCTCATCCACCATGTCAGATGCTGCTTTATCTTCTAAACAAATACCCTGCTGCTACCACATTTGTTGGTCTGAATCCCAGGATTTCTCCTGACATATGTTATTTTCTTCCTAGAAGCCATGGTAAACAAACATTTACAGGCGCTGGGAACATGGGACATGGGATTTTCCATGGCTGACTTACTTGTCTGGCAAGAACCATAAATTCTGGAGATTCAGGGCTGAAGTCAGCCCTGGGAGCTGGGCTTAGGAAAAAATTCTTGAACAGGCATTTGTTTGTGGAGTTTCTTGCCATTTCCTCTAAAAGACATTGTTCTTGGGGGACAAGATGGGTTAGGGTTGCCACATGTCTGGTCATCTTGATCCTGAAGTGTAGATGTGTACTTGGAGGCCAGGGGAAGAAAGAGGAGCTTTACCCTTGGTATGCTCTGACCCAGGCTTGGTGTCCAGCTCTGCTTTGGGACAATGTCCAAGTCTGTGCCCCTCCAGCTGCCTCAGTTTCCCTTTCTACCAGTTGTTTTTCCTGGGTTTAAGTTGCTCAGAGCAGGGACTGTATCCCACCAGGGACATCCCTCAGTGACAGCATTGCTCCTGTGTGGGGAGGGTCCTTCTAGACCCCCATGGATTGGGGCTGTGGTTGAGGGGCTTTGGGTGTTCTTGGGGAGGAGAGGGTGCACGAGCTGAGATGGGAATGGGGGCAACAGCAGGGCTGGAAGAGAGATCCAGCCTGGGGCTGCAGAGGAGACCAGTGAGTGGTGATGCATCCTGATTTTGGGGGGCTTTGGGGTGCTTTCCTTCCTTTGAAAGAGGAAGGGGATGACAAAGGTGAATGCAGTGTGTTCTTCCCCTCCCAGCTGCTGCGGAAAATCCCGGGAGACAAATCGTGGGGATGGGTAAGGGGAGTTTGCAGCCTCTTTTTTCCACCAGCCTGCCCAGCTCGGGGGATCTCCTCCACTCGGATGGGCTTCGCCCCTCACCCTTTCCCTCCCCTGCAGACCCCGGGCTCAGGAGGGGAGCGAGGGGAGGGGGAACCGCCGGGGTGTTCGGGGGATTGTCATGGTTACCTCCCTGGCAAAACAAATGGCTCCACTGGGTGATGATGATGATGATGGTGATGGTCACCCAGACAGCTCCAGACACTTTGAGTCAGCGGTGGGGGGCGAGAGACCCACCCTGGGGATCCAGAAGCCCCCCATCCCAGGGGAGCCAGACACCCTCCCGGCTCCGGGCAGAGCCTCCCCGCAGGGGCACATGTTGCTGCAGCCGGTTCGGTAAGACCCTTCCTTGCCCCCCCGGGACCCCCCGGACTCCCCGGTTCCCCCCAGCCCCGCTGCCCGGTGGGGAGGGTCCGGGGGGTGAAGCCACCGGTTGTTGAGGTGGCTGGTGGTGCAGCGCTCCCCCACCCCAAGCCCCGGCGCTTGCTCCCTCTCTCTCTCTCCCTTTCCCTCTCTCCTCATCTCCCTCTCTCCTTGTCTTCCAGAGACAGCGCTCCGCAGCCGTGCCTGTCGCCTTCGGGATTCCTCCTGCCCCTCCTGCCCCCCCAGCCCAGCCGCAGAGGGGCTGGAAGAGTGGGTGAAGTTGCTCCAACCCCCCCATCCCCTTCTTCCTTCTCCTCCTCCTCTCTCCCAGGAAAGGTAAGAAAAGCAGTGGCTACTCTCCAGTTGCTCCTGCACCTTTTTAGCTCCGCAGGGGTGGGTGTGAGGGGTATGTGTGCGTGTCACTTCCCAAGGCTGTGCACGATCCCAGCACAAAACCGCTCACTGAAGAGATCCCTGTCATAATATTTGTGCAGGCACAAGCCCACACTTTGCAAGCTGCTGCTTCCCAGCCTTGCTTTTTCTCAGCTGGATGGTGAGTCCCAGAACATCCCATCCCTCCCCAAAAATTGTACAGACATCAGCGGTGACTGTGTCCATCTCTGTGCAGGCAGAGGATGGGGGGATGATGCTGGGGGTGACGCTGCCCTGCTGTTGGGCAGCCAAGTGGGATAACCTGTCTGTGGACACGCTGTTTGGGGAAGGAGGAGTGACCTTGGCAGGGTGAGGGGAGCTGATCCCCCCGGTAAGGGTCAAAACACAGATCTGGCTGGAATCCACCACACTGGCTGGGGCAGGGCAGGACAGGGGTGGGTGGAGAAGGGCTGTGCTGCTCCTGGGGGCCCTGTGTGTCTCCTCGGATCTAGAGGCACCCCAAGCAGGAAGCAGGCTGCCTGGCGGGTTTAGCCCAGCTGAGTGGTGTCTGGGCCAACACCCCCCCTCTGGCGCAGCCCAGGGATCTTCCCCTCAGCTGTGAGCCTGGTGAGGCAGGGGTTAACTAACCCACTGTCAGAAACGTGTGATTAACAGCTCTAGGAAGGGGCTTGGGACATGAATCTAGATCTGTGAGACCCAACTCTGGGGCCAGGCTGGTGGTCCAACCTACCAGGGTGGTCCAACCTGCCCTAACCTGCCTGGTTTGTGGCTGACAGTCCCCAAAATCTGTCTCTGCCAGGGCTGTCAATCATGTCCCAGCCTGGCACTTTGTCACCTTGTGAAGAGGGACCTGGTTGCTTCTGCTGGACTCTGGCCGGAGCAGCTGCTTCCCAACTTTTCCCCAATTTCCATATCTGAGGCCTCAGGGTGCCCTTGGGGCCAGCAATCCTTGTCACTGCTGTGGCAGTGGGGGCCCATGTTGTCACCCTTTGGGGGCCTGCAGTAGCTGTTTTCCTGGTTTTCCATCAAGTGGGATATTCTGCTTGCAGTTTGAGGCAAGGGGAGGCTGGAGATGGGAGAGCAGTTCCTGTAGCTTTATCTGAGAGTATCTCACAGGTC
The DNA here is from genome assembly GCA_013400495.1 of Nicator chloris. NCBI lineage: Eukaryota > Metazoa > Chordata > Aves > Passeriformes > Pycnonotidae > Nicator > Nicator chloris. The sequence continues at coordinate 135,739 of WAAE01004277.1, read as the reverse complement.
TGCCATGGTGGATCCATGGCTCTTCCAGATAGGACAGTGCTATGGGTGCTCTTTCAAACTCCATTTCCTCCTATTGCTTCCTAGAGATATTCTGGGGGTTGATCCCATTTTCCTGGCCAGGTTTGAGCCTCGTGGTTTGGGAGAAAGCAGCTGGAGGGCTCCTGCATGTCTCAGTCATGACCTGCAGTGATGTGTGTCAGGTATGTGAAGTCAGGGGTCCCTCAGCAGCTCCCTGAGCCTTGCTGCCCATGAAAACCAGGGAGAATTCCCAAGAGTGACTCTACTTGAGAGCCCTGAAAGTTTGAGAAACGCAAGGCTTCTCCTGTCTTGGATTTTCAAACGGGGGAGTTTGTTTTCCCCATGGTGATTGCCCAGGAATGCTGATGGGAGGCTGAGGTGCAACAGGCGTCCTTGGCCGGCTCTGTCCGCCTGCACAACTCCACAGGGCGCTCCGGCTGCCGTCATCCCGGCGAGCCACTGGATGTCAGTGTTGATTGAGACAGACGACGTGGAAGGAATATTTTACCCAGCTGCAGAAAATCAGGCATCCTCTGGGCAGTGGGGATGTGCCCCAGGTCTAGCTCGGACCTGGAGGTGAGATCTCCAAGGGAACCCCTTTTGTGGCCGGTCAGGGGTTACAGCAGGGCGGGCCGGTGATTTACCTGCTCAAAAATGCGTCTGACACAAGGTGTGGCAGCAGGGCTGGGCTTCACACGACTGCATTCCTGTCCTGGGGGGTGGAAGCAGCCGGGCTGCCCCTGATTTCTGCCCTTCAGGGCCGGGTGGAGCTGTGTCGGGTTTTATCCCAGCTCCTGCTTTGGCCCTCCCTATTCTGTTGTCAGCTGGGGATGCCACAGATCCTGTGGTGTGGTACAGCTGGGACCTCAGCCCACTCCTGGGAGTTGGGTCCTGCCGGAAGCCAGGCTGTGTGCTCACAGTTTTGCTCTATTTTCCTTTTCAATGCACAAAAATACACTTCAAAGGAGCATTATTCTGCCCCGTCTTTACTCCACGTGCTCAGACAGATTTTTTGAGGGCACGTCACTGCTTAGAGACACGGACACCCAGGAAGCTCCAAGCAGTGTTCTAGGCACCACCCCCGTTTTTCAGGCACATAAGCACCTTTTCCCATCCCATAAAATCCAGCCCCAGCCTCTCGGGAGTGCCGGGACAGTCGCCTGCAGCCCTGTGCAGGGGTTAGAGCCTGTGCCCCGGCTCGCAGCCCTGTGCACGGGTGAGCCCCTGTGCTCCCGCTCGCAGCCCTGTGCACGGGTGAGCCCCTGTGCTCCCGCTCGCAGCCCTGTGCACGGGTGAGCCCCTGTGCTCCCGCTCGCAGCCCTGTGCACGGGTGAGCCCCTGTGCTCCCGCTCGCAGCCCTGTGCACGGGTGAGCCCCTGTGCTCCCGCTCGCAGCCCTGTGCACGGGTGAGCCCCTGTGCTCCCGCTCGCAGCCCTGTGCACGGGTGAGCCCCTGTGCTCCCGCTCGCAGCCCTGTGCACGGGTGAGCCCCTGTGCTCCCGCTCGCAGCCCTGTGCACGGGTGAGCCCCTGTGCTCCCGCTCGCAGCCCTGTGCACGGGTTAGAGCCTGTGCTCCGGCTCGCAGCCCCGCGCCCCCTGCGCGTCACTGGGACTGTCCGCAGACGTGGCAGCAGCATCGGCGCCTTTCCCGTCAGTCGGGCACAGGAATTGGCCGAGGGTATTGCCTGGAGTGGGGTGATCACGTTTCCGTGTCTCCCTCCTCTCCATGGCCAGGAAGAGCAGTGGATTGTCATGGAAATGACGCTTACAAAGGAAGGGGGGAAAAAAGATCGATCCAGTAGCAGCCTGGTCCAGAGCATGGCTGGCCGTGGGACAATGTCTGTCCCCAGCCCTGAGGTGCTCCCTAGTTGATGGGGTTGCAGGTGTATTTTGAGGGCTGAAGGTATTAACCAGTGGTTTCCTTTGTTCCTGGGATGCCAGATGCAGTGTAGGGTCGGGAGGCGTCTGGTCAGGTCTGCGGGATGGCCCCGCACCTGCTGTGTGTGGGAGGCAGGACACGTTTGGTGGCAGTGAGGGCACACACTGAGGACTAGGTGGGTCTAGGGGAACCCTGTGCAGAGCCAAGCTGTTGGTAATTATTTTGGGATGCAGGGTCCTGCCAGTTCCCATATCCTGAGAGTCCAGCCCTGTGGCCTGAACGGAGACTGAGCAAACATCCCAGAGCAGCCAAGGCAGGATAGGGAGCAGGCAAGGGGCCGGTGCTGAGCTCCTGGGGGCACAAGAGAGAGCTTCCAGCCTTCCTACTGCTCTCCCTCACTCCAGCCTCTCCGCTGCTCTCCATGCTGCAGTCACTTGATGGCGTTGGTGACACGAGCTGTGTGAAGCAGCCCCATGGCTCTGCTGGCAGCATTCCCTATTAAAGGGGTTTTGCTGGGAAGAGACCTGTGAGCCCTCCCTGTCCTTGTGGGGCCGATTTTTTGGCTGGTGCGGCAGTGAGGGCTGGTGCCAGGCTCCTCTGAGCCACCTTGGAGCTGCAGGAGGGGTGCCACTTTCCTGGCTGGATTAAACATGATATGGGACAGGGCTCTGCATCTCCCCAAGGGTCCCTTAGTGCTTGTCCTGGCCTAGGTGATGCAGAAATCCCTGCTGGCAGAATGGTTCTCATAAGAGTTTTGTCCCCAGTCTTCCATGGGTGCAGGAGGTGTGAGGGGCTTGGATCTCACCCATGGCTGTGCACTAAATCCCCACTTCTAAGCTGAAGTCATGCTCCTGGAGCCCAAATTCACCCCTCTGGTTGTTCCATAATGAATTCCTGTTGTGCCAAAGTAGTAGAGAGCTTCTTCCCATTACTATTTCTTCCCTAAGGTAAAATAATTTCCCCTCCTTCCTCCCCCACCTGGCATTTAATCACTTCCCGATACCTTGATGGCCTCTGCCACATCTTGAAGTGCGGGGACCTTCATTATCTCTCCCTGTGGCAGGTGAAGTCTTGCTAGCTCCTGACTTCCCAACCCTTTTGGCATGGCTTGGAGCATCCCAGTGTGGGATGGCCTCTCCTGACTCAGGCAGGACTCCCGTTCATCTCCTGACTGTGGGGGCTGCATCCTCATGGGTGCATCCCTGACCTCCTTGGGCAGCTCCTGGCCTGAGCAGCGTTTGTGGTGGAAGGAGGAGTGGATTAAATCAGGAATGGCTGAGTTTTTTGGCTGGGATTCAGGGGCGTGCCTTGGGATTACTGCCCTCCATCATCTTCTTCGCTGCTGTTTCCCGTGCTCGTTTCCCTGGCTGCTCTCCCCCATCCTGTACAGCCCTTCTTGCTCTCCCTGGCTCTCCCTTTTTTCCTTTCTGAACCCCAAGCACTCGTCCAGCTCGTGGCCTTGATGTCTTCTGTAGCATTTGCATATAAAGGTGGGTTTTAATAACGCAGGACTGGTAGGGAATGAGAAACTGATGTATTTCAGTGCTGCTGGCTTCTCCTGGGCCTCGTAAATCACTTCAGAAAGCATTGCAGAGCCAGCCAGGGAGAACTGCTGCCTAGCAACTTCTCCCGGTTCTCCGGGGGAGCAGGATGTGGCCCTAAAATCCACCTGAAAAGTCTCCTTTAAAACCCTGAGGCTTGGGGCAGAGGAGCTGTAACGGAGGAAAACCTGCTTAACGGAAAGAGTTGGAATGTAATTGGCAGAAGGAGTCACTTTGCATCTGAATGTGTCGGCTGAGCCGACAGGGAGGGATGAGTCAGCCCGTGCAGGAAGGATCTGGAGATGCAGGACAGCAGAGCAGTGGCACCTCTCCCAAATCAGCCACAATGAGGATGGGCAAGGGCATGGGAGGGCAGGAGGCTGTCTGCCTCTGCCTGCCTACTCTTCCTTCCCCAGAAGAAAGGAAAACTCTCATGAACCTAGTCTTATCCTGGAGAAAGTTGTTGGTTTGGAGGATAATGAGGAGAAAGAGGGACAGAAAAATATGTTAACTTGTTCTGCCCTGACTCCAGCAGTGTGGGAGCTGGAGACCATGGGCTTCTGGGGCTGTCTGTCCTCAGCCAGGGAGGTTTAATCTGAACCTCCCCCCTTGTGCCAATGGGGATTTGGGGTTTTTCTTGTGTCTTCCCACCAGCGTCTTGCTCCATTCCCATCCCCATCACTGCAGTCATCAAACCCAGGTCTCGTCCTGTCCCAGGTCACTCATCTTTCTGTCCTCAGAGCTTCACAATGAGATGGCAGAGCCATGCAATCATTTTGGGCAATTGGGGCTCAACATCCATTCTTACCTTTCTCTTTCCAGCTCCCCACCATCGCCCAGAGGCCTCCAGGAAGATGCCAGGGCTGATTAACCGGGTGACCCTCTCCCAACTGCCCCTCATCGCATCTGAGGTGACATCCTGCGTCAGCGGCTATGCCTTTGGGATGACAGCCCTGCTCACCTACCACAACCCAGACCCCCAGGCTTTGGAAGGCAAGTTTTAAGGAGTGAAGCTTGGAATGGGAACTTTAAAGTCAGGATATGGCAGTGCTGGGTTTCTGTGCATGCCTTCAACCCTTAGATGCTGGTGGGAAGCACAACCAAGTGTATTATGTCCAAGTCTGCAACTTTTTAGATGTGAAAAATCCCACAAGTGGGATTTTTTTCCCAGTTGGGAAGTGCCAAGAGGGACCTGGCTGCTGGGTGCAGGGAAGAGGTGGGTGTTGCTAACACCCCTCCTGGCTGGCAGGTCTCTTTGTGTACCCCTTGGATGAGGGCACTACTGTCGTGGGCTTCGAGGCGGCCGTGTCCCAGCGCACCGTGACAGTGCAGATCAAAGACAAAGCCAAGATAGATGACACCTACTTTGACAGCTGCAGCCTGCCTCCTGGAAGAGCTGGTGATGGAAGTGGTGAGGGGGTTGAGGATGTTTTAGGGAATGTGGGGAGAAAAGGAGGGGAAGGGGAGTGGGGAGGTGACAGGGGGTGACTGGCTGGTGTATGCTGTGGCACCGAGAGGGCTCCTTTTGGGAGGCTGAGGGGTTGTGGTGCTCATGCCAAAAGTGTCAGTCTTATCCATCTTGGGAAGCATGCTGCTTCTGGGCAGCCAAAGGATTGATGCAGAAGCTGGGGCTCTTTAGAGAAAGCTGATGTGTGCAGTGAGGGCGGCTTTGGGTGTTTGATCCAGGACTGGGGGTTGTGGGAGGCCTGGAAAGGAGCATTTTCCATGGTTGCAATACCTGGCGTGGTCCAATCTCTGTGCAGGAAGGATTATGATGGATGAGGACCTGGAGAGGATTGTTTTTGTCGCCAACCTGGGCATGATTCCTCCCCTGGAAAGCGTCTCCATCTTCATCAGCACCTCCTCTGAGCTGCAGACACTGCCCAGTGGGGTGGTGAGGGTCCTTCTACCAGCTGTGTGTGTCCCCAGGGTCCCCCAGCCCAGCCTGGAGAATGCCAGCAGCTTTTCCAGCCACCAGCTCCAAACGTATGGAAAACCAGGGGATGGGCTCTGTCTGGGATTGATCCTGGTGAATGCAGGGCTGGCTGAGCAGGAGCTGCAGGTGGCTGGAGAGTGGCTGCAGGCTTTACCTCTGGCAGACCTGCAGTTCCTCTGGGGGGTAGAACATGTTCACAGGGTTTATTGGGGTTTATCTCACTGGCAGGGACAAGCTCTTCTGCGGATCGGGGAGCCCAGAGCAAGGGAGCAGGTTCTGCCTGGCTCAGCTGCTGGACAGTGAGGCTACCAACCCCTTTGAGTACGAGTTCAGCTTCCACCTGGAGATCCGTGGGCCATGTTTGCTGGCAGGTAGGAGCACTGGGGCTGTCCTGCTGCTCTAGGCTGATTTATCACCTCCCCAAGGCAATGTCCCCACTCTTTCTCCTCAATGTAAATCTGTGTTGGCAACTTAACTGTGCTGGGGTGGATTAATGCTAACGTGGCTTCCTGTCCTCTGCCACCTCATCACCTCTTCTCCCTGCTCTCCCCCATCCTCAATCCCTACGGACACCTCGGTTTCCCCGGGCAGGAGTTGAGAGCCCCACACACGAGATCCGAGCAGACGCCGACCCCTCGGCTCGCTCTGCCAAGAGCATCGTGATCACGCTGGCCAACAAACACACCTTCGACAGGCCCGTGGAGATCCTGATCCATCCAAGTGGTAGGTGGGCTCTGCTTCTCCTCTGCTGGTCTTGCCCCTTCCTCGCATCCTCATCTGTAGCTCTGGAGACAGCTGGATTAGCACGGGTTTTGCAAATATTGCCAAGGTTCGGCTTCCCAGGAGGTTATCCTGGCCCCTCCCAGGGTTTTCTGAGCTCCCCAAGCTCACAGATACTGCTGTTTTCCCAACCAAGGGTGTCTGCATCTCTGGCACACCCAGAGTGTAACCACGGCTGTTCTTCACACAATTCTCTGCATTTCCAGAGCCCCACATGCCCCACGTCTTAATGGAAGAGGGTGACATGACCCCTGCAGAGTACGAACAGCACCTGAAGGGGAAGAATGATTTCATTAAAGGCACTAAGAAAGACCCCAGTGCCAAGAAAAAGGTGAGAAACACAAGCTGTAGGTGTTAGCTGAAGCTTTCCATGGACTGGAGCTGAGCTAGAAGATGATTCCTTGTTTCCAGCATCAGATATTACACTGTCCCAATGAGACCTGCAGCATCCTCCCTCAGAAAGGGTCTTGTGTGAAGGAAGAGGGGAAAATTCAGCAGTGCTGCTGATAAACTGAGAGGGGAAGGAGCTCTGAGATGGTTATTGTGTGTATAATTAGTGCTAGTCTAGCATAGCATAATTAGAGAGGTGCATTGTGATAGCATTAAGTGTATTATAATTATTGCAATGACATGGAATAAAATATTCTTTTAATTGCTCAGTAAATGTTTACTGTTTCTGGGTAGCTGTCAGAGAGAAAGTGATTTTCCCGGGAATAATGAGCTGAACTGAAGACAAGGTAGGAGAGACTTCTCTTTGTTCTGCTGAGCAGCAAAGAGAAAAATATCTGTGCTGGGATTTGTGCCTTGTCTTCCAGCAGTTCTGAAGGAGTGAGTGACAGCCGAGCACTTTGGCATGTCTGGGATCAGCAGAGAGGAGCAGACAGCTCAGAGCCCTCCGGGTTTCCAGGGTGGGCATCTCCCCCTAAAGGACAGGTTGTGCTTGTGTGGCCACATCTGGGGCTGACGGTGTCAGCTCCTGTTCAACACAACCAGGGTTCTCCTCTGTGCCCAGGGATGCTCATTTCCTCCTAAACTCCTTCTCCACCTGACTGATCCTGGGTCCCTCTTGGCAGACATCCCAGACCTGCTGCAGGGGTGCCTCCCCGTGCTGCTAAGCTTTCTCCTTTCACCAGAGGCTTGTCAACCCTGCTCTCCTCCCTTCCCTTTGCCCACCGCTCTCTCTCGCAGGGCTGGGGCTCCGCAGGCGTCTCCTCTAATTGTGTTCGGCGTGTGGCAGGTGGAACGAGATGAAACTCCCACGCTACGCCTCAGATGGCTCCCTAATTATTTCTGCATCTTTAGCATGTCAAATTATCTAAGAGGGGATCATTCTCGAGACATTTCCCTGCAGGAAAGCCACCTGTGCCCCATGAGGACTGGGAAACAACTGCAGGGAGCAGAGAAAATGCCTGGAATACCTGGGGTGGATGATGGGCTGGAATTGCTGCAGCTCAGAGCAGGACACTGGCCACTTCTTGGCTTAAATTAAATTAGCCCATAAATTTTAGCAGCAAATGATAATTAATTCTCCTCCCTCCGTTTGTTATGCAAAAGGCTTGGATGCTGTCAGCTGCAGGTTGGTGGGGATGGATGCACACTGGAATCAACTTCCCTTGACAAAATCTGATTAGGTTACTGTAATTGCATAATGGGTGAAGGGGAACGGAAGGGAGGTGAGGAGATGTTTTCTTTTCTGGCTGACCTGTAGCAGCTCCCCTGAAGCTGTTTACTGAAGATTTGCCTGTAAAATTCCCTCCAGTCAGTCAGAAATCCCAAAATATGGGCTCATCCTGATCACACAGAAAATTTATGTCATGGATACCAAGAGCATTCCAGGGAGTTCTGTGGGTAGGTCCAGGACCACGATTCAGTATTTGGACAGAGGCAGCAAGGAACACTCTAGTCTGGAATGCGATAAACTGGAAAAGTTGTTAAAGAAAATAATGTCATATGGCTGGAGGGAAATGGAAATGGAGAAAGCCCTTTGATTTATCAGCAGCTGATTAATTTATACCACATAGCATAGAAGAGAAAGGCAGGAGGATGAGTGGGAGCTTGGCTCATTCCTGTGAGTGGGACTTGATTTTTCACTGGGTCAGAGAAGCAGCAGTCAGGCAGAGGAGCTGAAAGCAGAGCTTGTGTTTGTGTGTGTGTGTGTGTGTGTGTGTGTTGAGCCACAGGGAGTTAGGAAGTTTTAGAAAACCAAGTTTGGTCATCAGCTCATAGACTGAGGAATGTGGCTCATGGCTGGAGAAAACAAGCCCAGTTATCTGGGGTCTGGTTTACTCCCTGTGAAACCAACAAGAAAAGCAGCCAGAAAGAGGAGAAAAGAGGCAAACAAAGCCCCTGAGGATTGAGCTGCTGTTGAGTTGTTGTTTCCACACTCAGACCCAGGGATGAGAGTCCATGGCCTGGGTGATGTGGGGTCCTGGAGCTCCCTCCAAAGCAGCTGAGGCCGTGAACCTGTTACTGCTTGATACACAAAACAGCACATTATAAACCCATCACAAGAGGTTTTTACCCATTTAATTTTATCCCATTTGTAATGAATACTTGAAATAGAAGGAGATAAAATGCAGAGAGCCATTGGAGCTGTGTGCAGTGCAGAGATCATGCAGGTTCCTATCGAACCATGGCCGGCTCAGCTTTCCAAAGCCTTTCAATCCCTACAAAGAAAAGTGATAAAAGAAATGGGCAGAACAAGCAGCAAACCAGAGGTGGCAGGAATGAATTGGAGTGCTGAATGCAGCAGATCAAGGGCTGCATCTCACACTTCATTAGTGAGTGACCATGGAGAAAACGTCTGGTGTGCCTCGGTGGGATGCTAAGCTGTGCTAATGAACCAGGTTTTCGGGAAGGATCTAATGAAATGTTTGGAGAATCAGTTTTTCAAGGTGCTGGGTAGGGCCAGGTCTTTTGATTTCTTCTCCAGGCTTTTATCTGAGTGTGCACTTGCTCCATATAATCCCAGGATGGTGTGGTGGAAAGGACCTTAAAGTTTATCTTGTCCCACCTCTTCTGTGGGCAGGGGCACCTTTCACGATCCCAGCTTGCTCCAAGCCCCATCCAGCCTGGCCTTGGACACTTGCAGGGATGGTGAATACTGTGGGTATGGACAGAACAGGACACCTGGACATTGGCCCACCCTGCTGTTGTCACCTCTGGGGCCAGAAAAAGCAGATTCTGACCCCCAAAAGGCCATGCACTCACATTTTTAGCCCTGCTCTGATTCCCCTCAAGCTGAAACGGGTTGGAAAGGTCAACCTCTCGAGCTCTCTCCTGCTTTCTTTCAGACGGAAATCATCAGGAAGCGGCTGAACAAGGACATCCCCCACCACGCCGTCATCATGCTCAACTTCTGCCCTGACTTGAGGGCTGTGCAGCCAGGCCTCCGGAAAGCCCAGGGAGAGTTCATCTTCCTGGTAGACCGCAGCAGGAGCATGAGTGGTGTGAACATCAGCCGTGCCAAGGTACCTGCAGGAGGGGAAGCACCTGCCTGTCAACAGGGGTGAATGAGACAGAGCAGTGGGGGTGCTGAGAGCATAAGTGTTCATTGTCAGGGGATGGGGGTAACTGTAGGCTGTGTTTTAGTCATCTCAACCATGGCGCTTGTTAAGTACCTGCAACAAAGGTGCCTCTCCCCCATTCTCTTCACCTTCTTCCTATCAGCACATAAAATGCAAAATTCTCTTTTTCCCTTCTTTTGCTGGCATGTTTTGTGCATCCCTTTTCCAGTTCTCCCTGTCTCCAGGAGGGCTTTGGGTCATGGCTGTCTGGGAGGAAACCTCCAGGGAGCTCCAAGGGGAGCGAGGTGCTGACCATGCATTAGGAGATGTTTTGCTGATGGGCACCTCTGTGAACCCACAGAAAGGATTTAAACATGAGACATCCCTCTTCCAAACACACATGAGCACCAGCAGCCTGGTGGATGGTTATGGGAGTTAACCACCAGTGTGGAGACCTCTGGAGAAAAAGTTGCATTGTCAGGATATTTTGTGGGTCCGAGGTTCCTGTGTCAGATGTGGCTCTTACCCAGAGCCAGCCCTGGTGCAGGACTTGGTCTGTTGAACCTCATGAGGTTCCTGTGGAGCACTCCTGAGCTTGTCCAGCTTGTAGCACATCTTTTTCCCCATCTGTCTCCAGTTTCCAGGGGAACTGCTGAAGAAGGACAGACACCTTCAGCAACAAGGATTGGGATGCTGGGGAGCCTGCAGATGGCTGTGACACATTCCCTGGGATAGGGAGGCTGTTCCCGAGGGCAATAGGATATCTCTGGGGTTCTATCCCCTTCCCCCAGCACCTTTAGGAGTCTGGAAATCTTGTCCCGGGGTGGATTTTTGCTTTCCAACTCCCAGCATGGCTGGGTTTGGGCACCACAGTCCCTGCAGCCTCTGTGGAGGCAGGATTGTCCCCTGGGGATGGGGACCTGCAGGATCAGAGCCCTGAGAGGTCCTGAAATGGAAACCCCATCGCAAGAGGGCTGTAGAAACAGGAAACAGGCTGTTCCCCTTCAGGAAAAAATATTTGGAGGGAGATTTTGGAGGAGATACCTCAAGAGAGAAGCCCACTGTCCCCCTTTTGAGTGTCCCACCCTTGTTTGTCACTCACAGACACCAAGGACCTCGTAGCAGGGGCTGTATTGAGAGGGTTTGGGTGGGTTTTGGTTGGTGGAGCCTTCTGCATCAGCCTCAGCTGGCTGGATGCATGGCATGACAGGTCGTGGAGCTGTGCAGCCTCAGGATGCACGCAGGGATGGGGTGGAAGGTCCCATGCAGAGCAGGAGGGCACCCATCCAAAGCAACTGGAGTTCAGGGATTTAAATTTCCTGCAGCCAGTTCCTTTCCCACCCTGATGCAGCCAGGGAGAAGAGCCAGGCTGTGATAGTGCTCGCTGGCAAAACTGCACTAATAACTGGGAATTGACTTTTCTAGAAGCAAACATCCCTCCTTATTGAGTTGCCATATAGCTCTGGAGTGCAACAGGATCAAGATCAATATTTACCATAAGAAGCAATAAATCTTTCTGCTTGCTGAAATAGCAAGCAGGCATCGGTTGCCCATTTTGGGAAGTGCTTTAAGAGAAATATTTGGAAATTTGTATTTTTTCCCTTGTAATGGGTTCCAAGATGGGATGTCAGCACTGAGATCTGGAAGAGCCAGCATCCCAGGAGCCATCTGGGAGCAGTGGTATAAATATATCCTTGTAGGCTTGAGATAACAGCTTGGATTCAAGTACTCCAGAGCCTGTTAAAGGGCAGCCCTGTTCTTGCACATTAATCCACTGATTTTCAGTGCTCCACCTCTGTGTTGTTGCTGAGTCTTACAGGCTTTGGGAGCTGGGCTGACCTGGCACCACATCCCTGCTGGACCCAGGCAGGAGGTTCGCTGTGTCCCTCTGTGGTCACTTGGTCTTTGACACTGCTAGGACAACTCAAGGAGGCTGTTCTTGCTCGTTTGACCTTGGCAGCTCCTCCAGGGGCTGGCTCGAGGGTTTCTGCTGCCCTCCGCAGACTGGCAGGAGTCTGCCTTGATCAGCATTTAAATAGAACTGAGCTGCTCCTCAACACTTGGCTTTACATTTTGCTTTAAATAAACACTTTTATTTAAATGGGCCTCCTCTCCTGCCACATAATTGCTCCTACAGGCTCAAGAGCTCCTTAGGCAGCTCTTGCCCAGTTGCTGTGATCACCAGCTCTGTCCTGGACTTGTCCACAATATCACTGTGACAATTCAAGTTGCTCTTGCCTTATGTAAAGCCCAGGAATAGGCACATTAGATAACCACCTCTGGTAAAGAAAATAGCTTAAAACTGTCGTCTCCCAGTTATTTTAATTAAAGTCAGCTATGAATACAAGAGAATTGGGGATGGGGGAGGCTTTTCCTTTTGTGTAACTTTAAGCTATTTGTTTATTTTCTGCAAGTTTAGGCATTGAGATGCATTGCGTGTCGCACTTCTCAATTTCACACTCTGCTTCTCACCCACCAGCTCTGTGCTGCAGTACTGTGTTGCCAGCACAAATTGAATCCCTTGAAAACAAACAGAAGAATTTGTTCAGTTCTCTGTTGTCTTTTTTTTTCCGAAGACTCCCCATTTTCCTCACTGCTTCAGGTCCCAAATATCATCAAGGGACTTTGAAAAGAGCGGGGTCATATGGAGGCATGGGAAAGAAGCAGTTGGTTTGTTGTCAGATGAAGGTGGGAATAAGATGGGGCAGAGCTCTGGGCAGAGCTTTTACTGGTGAAGTTGGGACAGCCTGGGAGAGTCCAAGTGTGCTGATGTCTGTTTGCTTTCTGCCCCTCAGGATGCCCTGTTGGTCATTCTCAAGAGCCTGATGCCAGCGTGTCTCTTCAACATCATTGGGTTTGGATCCACCTTCAAGACCCTCTTTCCTGTCAGCCAGGCCTATTGTGAGGTGGGTGATCCCACAGTTGATCAAATCACAGCCTGGTTTGTGTGGGGAGGGATCTTACATGCCATGGGCAGGGACACCTTCCACTATGCCTGGGTGCTCCAAGCCCCATCCAGCCTTGCCTTGGACACTTCCAGGGATCCAAGAGCACCCACAGCTTCTCTGGGCAACCTGTGCCAGGGCCTCACCACCCTTAAAGTAAATCATGTCCTTATAATACTAAATCTAACTGTGCCCTTTCGCAGATTAAAGCTATTCCCCCTTGTCCTGTCACTCCAGGCCCTTGTCCAAAGTCCTTCTCCAGCTCTCTTGGAGCCCCTTTAGTCACTGGAAAGGGCTTTAAGGTCTCCCCAGAGCCTTCCCTTCACCCAGATGAACAGCCTCAACTCTCTCAGCCTCTCCTGTGGTTCTCCTTGGTGCTCGGAGGGTGGTGGTGCTGACAATTCCACTGTTCCTGTGGGCAGGAGAGCCTGGCCATCGCCTGCCAGAGCATCAGGAGGATCCAGGCTGATATGGGCAGCACCAACCTCTTATCCCCCCTAAAGTGGGTCATCCGCCAGCCCATCCACAGGGGCCACCCCCGGCTGCTCTTTCTGCTGATGGGCGGGGCCATCAGCAACACTGGGAAGGTTCTGGAACTGCTGCGGGACCATTCCTGCTCCACCAGGTATGGACTCAGCCCTGCAGGGCCAGAAACCTGGCACAGGCTGGGATGTGCCTCCCTTTGAGCACAGCTCCATCTCACAGACGTCCCCACTTCAGAGACAGAGGCAGGAGAGATTGCTGCTATGAGCCATGGGAGAACCTCAAAGGATTTGGAACGGATCCCAGAAGTTCAGATGCTTTTTAAACAATCAAAAGCAGGATAATTGAGCTGACAACTTCACAGCTCTCAGCTGATGCTTCCTGCTAGGAGAGATTGACACGCCAACAATCTTCCTTGCTTTTTTAAAAAAAAATTTTTAAAGCACATCTGGGGCTGGCCCCAGCTGCTTCCAGGATGGGGCTGTGCAGAATGCAGAACTGAATATGCTGAAAGGGAGCAATGTAAAAAGCAGCTAATTTGTGCATGAGCTCCCAGCCTAGCTCCCCAGCCCTGATCACAGGCTGTTCTGGTTTCTCCTCTGCCTTGTTAAGGGGCACAAAACATGAGAAAAATGTAAGAAATCCTGATTCCTCTTCCATCTCTCAGACTCTGGGGTTATCAGGGAAGCTGCTCTGTGGGTTTGTAACTGCATAGAGGTCTGATTGTTTCCCAGTGTAGAGGGCATCCCACTCCTCACTCTTGCTGAGCTGGAGGGGAGGGTTAAATGCAATCAGAGCTGGGGCGTGGTCTCGAGTGACCCTGGAAGGGACAGTCCTGGGCATGGCCCATCTTAAAAGAAGATCAGAGCCTTATTTAGGAGGGGTGTGAGACTGGCCTAGTATTTGCAGCCAGCTGAGGATTAAAACCCTCCAAGAGAAAAGCCCCTTGTGAGATGCAGTTTGCTGCTGAAGGTGCTTTCTTTCTTTGCAATCCACTGCCCTGCCCAAATGCTGTTCCCACCCATTCCCATCCCCCTGGCATCCTGGCACATCCATCCCCACCTAGCACTACCCTCCCTGCCTGGCCTCCAGCTCGACTTCCAGCCTTCAGCCCAAACCAAATCCTGATTCACAGACCTGGGAGTCAGGGGGAGCAGTCTCACCTGGCTTGATCCTCCTTTCTTGAGAAAAGAAAACCCATTTATTTTCATTGCAAGCAGAGATAATGACTGGATATTTAGTGCTATTGACCACAGCCAGCAGGGAAAAGAGCTGAACTGAGAGCAAAGCAGCTTGTTTGTGTCTGTAGAGGAGGGGGAGGCTTGAGGTCCTGCTGGGAACCCCTGTGTGTCACTGCTGAAGGCTGGTCTTTGGGGAAGGGGTTTGAGGTCCTCTGAGAGGAGGAGGCTGGCGGTTCATAGAACCCCAGAATGGTTTGGATTGGAAGGGACCTTAAAGCCCTTCTCATTCAACCCCCCTGCCATGGGCAAGGACTCCTTCCATAGCCCAGGGTGCTCCAAACCTCATCCAGCCTGGCCTTGGGCACTTCCAGGGATCCAGGGGCAGCCACAGCTTTCCTGGGCACCTTATTCCAGGGCCACCCTCACAGGGAAGAATGTCTTCCCAATATCCAGTCTAACCCTGCCCTCTGTCAGTGGGAAGCCATTTCCCCTTGTCCTGTCATTCCATAACCATGTCCAAAGTCCTTCTCCAGCTCTCTTGGAGCCCCTTTAGGCACTGGGAGGTTCCCAACCCTGCTGCCACCCACCTAAAAGAGGGGCTGGTTTATTCTGCTGGACACAGCAGTGAGATAAAGCCAGAGGGAGTTTCTGCCTGAGGGAGTGCATGAGCTTCGTGGGGCTGGGGGGTGGCTTTTCCTTTAGATCCTGATTCTCCCTGTTCCTTTGCAGGTGCTACAGCTTCGGGGTCGGGCCGAACGCCTGCAGGAGGCTGGTCCAGGGTGTGGCTGCCGTGTCCAGGGGCATCTCCGAGTTCCTGGCGGAGGGCGAGAGGCTGCAGCCCAAGGTACACACCCACGCCCCGGGGGCCACCCCGCGGGGCCGGAACGATGCTCTTGCTTCGGCGAAGGGGAGGCCACGGCTCCCAGCGGCTTCATTCCCCATCCTGGCCCTGCCTTCCCAACCCCTCCCGGCAGCAGGTGGGCAAGCGGGAGGGGGTGAAAGAGCATCTCCATGTGCGGCCGTCGGAGGGAGTGGGAGAGTGTGTTTGCCTCCGCCTGCGGCAGGGGGGCCGCGATAGCCGTGATGCAGCAGCTCTGCCTTCAAAGGCAGCGCTGCCTCAGATACGGCGAGGGCAGAGGGACCGGCATCAAAGCAGCCAATTAATTTTGAAGTCGGGCTCAGCCCTGGCATTGCTCAGGCAAGAAGGACTCGGGGTTGGAGCGAGAGGAATGCGCTGTGATGGCTTTGCTTATTAAGCTGACTTTAAAGCCTCTCCATTCCCTCTCTCCGCACAGAGTAAAACTGTGTGCTTCAAATCTGGCATAAAGATGGCTCTGTCCGCTGGTGAATGCCTGTCACCTGCTGCTTGACTAAACCCAGAGAGAATTGGGTCTTTAGCTCCTAAATATCTCCAAAAAGCCAGCTCCTACCTTCTTGATCTCTCAAGGAGGAGTTCGGCAACTCCACCCTCTGCAGGAGCCTGGAGCACACAAAAACCTCGCTAAGACAGAATGGCATCAACATTTCTGTTGTAAATTAAAAGCAAAGACAGTGAAGAGAGAGGTGTTTAATAAGACCTATTAATAAGAGCTTTGCAGGCTGTGCAGCTCGGTGCCTTCAGCAGTCTGAGGTGTCAGTTAATGGCCTTATAAAACACAGCCTGGTGTGTCTTCCCAAGCCTGTGAAAAAGCAGGGAACAATAGGAAATGTTTGAGCTGTTCCGTCTCTAAATCCGGCGTTCAGTTCCCTTGGCATGCAGGGAAGCTCGTGTAGATGGCTCCCTGGGAGGTTTGTCCATGAGGTATTCATGGATATTGGTCTTCTCCACATGTGTAACTGGCACAGCATTGCTGATCTCTGGCAGTGGCTTGTGCCAGCAATGAGCTATTCCAAAAATATCAGTGCCTGAGTTCTGGGCTCGGGGCTGGGGCTCAGACCAGTGAAGGCTGACAGCGTTTCCTGGGTGCTGGAGGGGAGCAAGGGATGCTGCCTCATATCAGAGAAAGATCCCTCAGGCCATAAGCTCCCACCCTGCTCTGGGCTGGCAGCATGTGTGAGATCAGCCCTGTGCTCCATCACTATCTGCTGATGGTAAAAAATCATGGAATCATGGAGTCATTTAGGTTGGAAAAGACCAATCATTATCCCAGCTCTGTCGAGTATAACTGTGCCAAGGAGATGGAGGTGCTGGGATGGACGTCAGAGTAGACTAAGAGGAAGCAACTGTCAGGAGAGGGTAGGAATCAGCTGATGAGTTTGTTTGAGGGAAAGTTCCCCTTCCCTGTGGCACATGGCACGTGCACCATGGCTCACACTGTGTCCAGCTGATGTTGAACCTCTCCCCTGTGCCCTTTGCAGATGATCAGGTCACTGAAGAAGGCGATGGCACCGGTCCTGAGCGACGTGTCTGTGGAGTGGGTCTTTCCTGAGAGCACTGAGGTCTTGGTGTCCCCTGTCAGCACCAGCTGCCTGTTCCCTGGTGACCGCCTGGTCAGCTACAGTGTCATCTGTGACACCTCCCTGTACCTCTCCAACCCCAGATCTGTGAGTCCGGGGGGCTGTTCCAGGAGCAGGGGATGTTGGGGTGTACACGAGAGCCTTGGCTCTGTGCATGGTCAGGGGGTGTCTCCTGCTTCCCAGCTGTGTCCTTAAGGGAGGGGATGGGCGGGAGGCTGGAGGGCAGTAAGTGGCTGAGGATGCTGGTGCAGCCTCTCAGCTGGGAGCCAGTGGACAGACACGGTGGTGGGACCTGTTCCCTCTCTGTGCTTCCCCCTAGGACAAGAGGCGGCGGTACAGCATGATGCATTCCCAGGAGTCGGGCAGCTCTGTTTTCTTCCACTCTCAGGAGGAGGCAGCAGGCTTGGAGAGCTGGAACCACTCCAGAGACTCGGAGGGCTCCTGCCCCGCCGAGCGCTCCCCCGCCCACCTGGGCGTGGGCAGAGATCCTGGGGGAGAGTCGGACACGGACACGGGTCAGATTTTCCTCTCTGCATGCCGGGGGCTGATGTCCCTGTCTGTCTAATCAAGCTCTTGTCGCTGCTCCCCCAATTTTTTCCCTGATTTACACATGTCTCCAGCTGCAAAGAGCTGGAGGAGTTTGCAGGAGAGATGACAGATCTCCTGAGGCTCGAGCAAGTCTGTGTGGTTTGGATGTTTTATCCAAACCTGTCAGGAAATCAAGGGAAGCCCTGGTGAGCTGGGTTCCCTGGAGATTTTCAAAGCAGCTTTAGCCACATAATTATTTACAAGCTTCCCAAGCGGTGTGAGGAGGAGTGGAGTGAGCAAATGGGTAGCTCTGCTAGACCATCCCTGTACCTGCAAAGCAGCTTCCCAGTCAGGAGAGGGGCGGAATGGATCCAAAGCCTTCTCTCCAGGGTGTCAATCCTCCCTGCCATGGCCTGGCTGGGTGTTTGTGTCAGCAGCACCTGGCATAAAGCAGCTGGTTGCACCCTGGAGCTGGGGAAACCTCTGTTACTCATGGGATGTTCTTCCCTTTCATTCCAAGAGGAGCTGTACTGTGCATCCCCTCAAACTTGTCAAAAGCAATGAGAAATCATGTCTTTCCAAGGCAAATTTTAGTCTTGCTCTGACAGGAGCGTGTCTGCACTAATTAAATTTCATTAGTAAACCCTTTGTCTTCTCCAGGGAGGTTTGGGGAAATGCAGTCAGGCTTTTTTTGGCTGAAAACTCCTCAGACAAAACCTTCCCAACCTGTTCTCTTGACATCCCCAGGAATTTTGAGTGTTTCTGTTTCCTTTTGTGGTTTCGTTGCTTTGCTTAAAACCTTGCAGTGGCCCCCTGAGCTTTGGCAGGACCCTGGGGAGGGCTCTCTGCCTCCCACCACGAGCCAGGGGGTTGGTGCTGGCTGATCCCACTCCGCAGTGGAGCTGATCCTCTGTCCCACCGTTCAGGAATGGACGTGAAGGCTCTGTCCAGGAGACGGGCGTACAGCACCACCCAAATCTCCGAGCACGAGCCTCGCAGGAAGGGGCCCACAGGCAGCGACCCTGGCACAGGCCTGGTGAAAAACCCCCTCCGGAAAACCCACCTGCAGGACCTGCAGCAGGTCAGCCCCGAGCCCTGGAAGGTGGATTTCCAGGTAGGTGATCCCCCGAGAGGCTTTGCCTGCAGATGGAAGCCAGCAAGGAGAAGCAGGAAAATATCAGGTGGACAAGAGCCTGAGGGAAAGGGCCTGACTCACACTAGTCCTAAAATATTGATATAGATAAGAGATATAGATAATAGATATAGATTATAGTTATAGCTCTGCAGCACATCACAAACACTGGGGAAATGAGCCAAGCTGGGAGCAGAGTGCCATCCTGATATCCCATAGTGGTCCCTCCCCATGGGAGCCTGCTTTTTCCCTGCTCCCCTTCCCCTCAGTGGCCTGTGCTTCACCTTGCTGCTCCTCTGGTCCTTCTTATCTCCCTACAATTTAGGATTCAAACTCTCCCCATGGCTGTGGCACTTCTGTGCTCGGCAGGGAAAAGGAACTTGGTGCCAAAGCAGATTCCCAGCTGGATCCACAGCCTTACACAGCATTGGAATGAGATACAAACCTGTGTGATGATACATCTGCTCAACAGGGTTTTGTCCCCTGCCTGCAGCAGGTGGAATTTGGGCAGATTTTTCAGCTGATCTGTAGGAAGGATAGGGACAGTTTTCTCTCATCCTTGGCATCGCCGGGATGCTCTGCTCTGCAATCAGCATCTGCAGGGCTAGGAGGACCAGCAGCACTTGTGTTCCCATGGAAACTTGGAGCAGGATGTCAGGGAGTTTCATTTCCCCTCTGCTGTGGGTTAGAGATGACTGGGTGAGGGGTGGGAGAGGAGATGAGGGGGCAAAGGGGAACGCAGGGCCAGGGCTCCCCAGGGAGGGATGAGACCCCTACCCTCAGGTTACAGCAGTTAGGGTGGTGAACAGCATCAGTGACCAAGAACAAGCAGGTTTTAAGGGTACTGGCAACATTCCCTGTATTGGGAAGGTCCCCAGAGCATCCCCCTGCCCTTGGCATGCAGGCAGGGGTGGAATTGACTCCCTTCTTGAGGGCAGTATATGGTTAACAGCATGCAAGCCTGCTCTTAATTAAATGCAGCCTGGTATTGCTATCCCTCCTGCTGCCAGGGCTCCCAGCAGCTCTCCCAGCTCCCAGTCCTGCTGCCAGGGCTTGACATTTTCAGGGGTGTGAAGCCAAGCCTTCAGCTCATCTCCACACTTGCCATGCTGGGAAGGAAAGGTCAGTGCAAGCCACAGGCAGCTTAAACCCCCAGCTCCATTCCCAGCTGGCTTCCTCTGGCTGGGAGGAGAGCTCGGGCAGGAGAAGGAGCAGGTTTGGAACAGAAAGGGTCTGGCAGGATGTGTCAATATTAGCTTGGTAAATCACTCCTGGAGCTGCCTGGCTCCCAGTTTTGCTAATGGTGTCATAGAACAACAAAATTTAGGTGGTGGTGGTGGTGGAGGTCACATCCTTGTCTGTGTCTCAGAGAAAGTATCCTTCCACCACTTTCTACCACCTCTGTTCCTTGCTGGTGATGTCCTAGGAATATAGAGTCTGTCTTAGATCTTTCCACAGCCCTGGGGACAGGGATAAAACCCAGACCTTGCAGAGGGGAGCATCTGTGTGGGATATGACACCAGAGGTGCTGGAGTGGGGGATTCATGTCTCCTGAAAGTGGAGAAACAGTCTCATAAAAAAAAAAAAAAGATAAAAAGATAAAAATTCCTTTCTCCCATCCCCTGCGCCTCTCTCCTTTCGTTACTAAGCAACTGGTCCTTGATCTTTCTGTCTCTCTTCTTTTCTTTGGTTCCCAAGTGAAGTCATTAAAATGTCTGGAGGGATGAAACTCATATTTCACCTTCTGTGTGTCTGGGGAAGGAGCCCCTGGGGCCAGGGTCCCTTGGGGACACCCCGAGATCTGGTGGAGGGCTTTGTCTGGGCACGGATCCCAGCTGGGAATGGGCAGAGGGAAGGACCTGTGTGATTGCATCCCTCGCTGGGGTCGGGCAGGGAGCAGATGGGATCAGAGGGCACAGAGCAGGTCCATGCATGGAGCAAATGGGATCAGAAGGGACAGAGCAGGTCCATGCATGGAGCAGATGGGATCAGAGGGGACAGAGCAGGTCCATGCATGGAGCAGACGGGATCAGAAGGGACAGAGCAGGTCTGAGCAGGGAGTAGACAGGATCAGAGGGCACAGAGCAGGTCTGTGCTATTGGCTGCAGCCGGATCCAGCCCTAACATCTGCTCTGCTCTGCTCACAGCCCCTCCCGGCCATCCCGCACGGCTCTGCCACCAGGACCCGTGGCGAAGGCAGCCGGCGCCCGGCCCTGCTCCGGCACAGCTGTGTGGCCTGTGGTGAGGCCAACTCCCCGGCACTGCCGGACGGGCGGCAGGAAGCCCCGGCAAGGGGCTTGGAAACACTTAACGCCATCACGAGCCTGCGCTCCTCATCAGACAGCCGGAGCACCGGGGATCTGGGTAACCGGGAGAGGGGGAGGCACGGCCAGCCTCACCGGTCCGTGCCGGGGTTGGTGGCATTGTGTCACGCCCCGTACCGCCGTGTGAAAATTGGGAAGGATTAATTATGGTTGTGTGATGCCAGTGGGGAATTCAGCTCCCAGAGAGGTGATTTAATGATCCGCCTCTCCCCTCTCTGCAGAGTCTGCCCAGCATCCATCCCTCACCTTTGAGACAGAGACCTCCTCCGACTGGGAGCCCCAGGACCTGGATAGTGGCGCTGCCTGCTGCTCCCCACGCTCCCCCAGCACCCTCTGCAAGGCGGTGGTGAAGGGGCTGAGGAACAACGAGCCCGTGCAGTGGGAAGTCACGTTTGATATCCACCGTCTGTTCTGGGAGCGGGAGAGCCAGGAGGATGGTGACACAGACCTGTGGTGTGACACCTTCCACCACCTGGCAGCCAAGTCACTCATCCAAGATTTCGAGCAGCTCGCCGAGAGGGAGTGTGAAATCGAGCATGGTAATGCACAGCTGGCAGCAGGCACACCCTGCCCAGCCTCGGGAAGGCTTTCCAGCAGTCTCAGCAGCTTCTGGAGTGAAAACAAAAGCTGCTGGTGGTGAAATATAAGGGAATATCTCACACAGCTCCCAAATAACAGCCCCCTTCAGCTGCCTTGTGCTCTTCTGCTTCTGCAGCCTTGCTGCACATGATCATTTCCAAGCTCATGTTCCTTCCCGTTCCTCAGGAGCAGGGGTTGGACTTGATGATCCTTGAAAGTCCCTTCTGACTCAGGATGTTCCATGATTCTGTGATTTCTCTGCTTCATGCATGAGGTAACAAGGTTATTTTTGAGGGGTTGATCACTTGGAGCTGGGAAGTGGCATCCAACTCCAGCAGCAGCTACATGTCACTGCCCTGGGCCACACATGTCCCTGAGCCGTGTCAACCCCGTCCTTCTCCATGAGGTCCATCTGGGCTTGTAAAATAAGAGCAGGAGTAGCAGTAGGCAGAGTTTAGAGGGACACAGGGATACACCCCCTGCTGGGCATGGATCCCCAGGCATGGAGGTGGGTGTGAGGGGTGGGGGAGCCCACGGGGCCCGTGGGCTCTGACCCCACTGTCCCCCCCGTGGCAGGGTCAGGCCGGCGGTTCCAGCTCAGTGCTGTCCACACCAGCAAGGCCTGTAACGTCATCAGCAAGTACACGGCATTCGTGCCCGTGGACCTGAGCACCAGCTCCTACCTGCCCACCCTGGTCCAGTACACCCACACAGGTAACACGGGGCTGGCACAGGTGTGGGACTTTGTCCTGGCAGGGGAGATGGCACTGGAAACTTCTCTCAGGGCAAACCCTATGAAGCCGCAGCACAATTTGGCACCAGACCCATACCCAAGGCCATGGCCAAGCTCTTGGTGGCAAGAACCTCTTCCCATGGCCAGGGAAAAGGTCTCCTCTGAGGTCTGGATGCCCAGAGATGGCCATAGAGTCACATAATGTTTTGGGTTGGAAAAGATCTTAAAGCTCATCCCTGCCACCACCTCCACTATCCCAGGCTGCTCCAAGCCCCATCCAACCTGGCCTTGGACACCTCCAGGGAGGGAGCAGCCACAGCTTCTCTGGGCAACCTGTGCTAGGCCTCAGCACCCTCATATAAGGAATTGCTTTCCAATAGCCCATCTAAACCCACTCCCTTGCAGTTTGAAGCCATTCCTCCTTGTCCTGTCACTGCAGTTCCTGACCAAGCTCATTCTGTGGTTTCATGGCCATCGTGTGTGTGCCAGTCCCTCTCGAACACTGGCCATTCTCTTCTCTTGTGCCAAGGGGCAACATCCAAACAAGGCACCCAGGGGAAACAGAAGAGTTCAGGAAACAGAAGGCATCGTGGCTGCTCCCATGGACATCCTCAGTCAGCGTGTGGCCAGAATGGAGACCACCGATTTTACAGCATGAGTAAGATTCCCTGGGATTTTATCTCCTTCCTGGTGGCAGAAATCTCAGGGGTTTGGGACACCTTCTCTGGTCTTTTTAAATTCTGCCTTCCCCTTTGCATATGGTGCTCACCAGACATGTGTCAGGCTGGGGATCATCTCCTTAAATGGTGAGGAAGCTTCAATTTCCCCCAAACCCCTGAAATGGCAGGTTGTGCTGCTGACAATGCTCGGAAGTTAATTGGCAGCTGTACCGTGGATAACACGAAGGATGAAAGGGGTGTAATTAGAGGCAAGGGGGATGTGAGACACTCACTTGTCACCAAATCCTCCACTAATGAAGACGAGTTGGATTGGACCTTGTCTGGCGCTGTCAGAGCCGGAGCTGAATTAACAGAGCCCTGAAGAGGCTCATTAACCCCATCGTGCCGTGGGAGGGAAGGTGCTGGTTTTGGCTGGGTGCTGTTGCTGATGTGATTCCTCAGTTGCAGATGCTGAGAGGAGCCCCTCACCCTCCAGCACCCCGTCCTCATCTGCCTGGGAGCGCTGCCGTGTCCCTGAAGGTAGGGAAAGAGCTGCTGGCCCTTGGTGCAGCTCCATTGAGTCTGTGGTTTGGGCTTCTGCTGAGTTTTGGGGAATTTTATAAAAATTACTGACCTAAAACTTGGCTTGTGGGCACAGGGCCTGACTCATTCTGAGGTGCAAAGGGTGGAACCTGATGTGGCTTATGGTATAAATCTCCCCCAGGTTCATTTTAAGAGGTGTGGGAATTTTATTATCCATGTAGGAAAAATGAGGCAAGGGGAGAGGAGGGGTTTTGCCAAAGATTCAGCAGCCAAACAAGCCCATTTCCCAGGACCTTGACTCTGCTCCCTTTGGCTGCCCTGTAGCACCTTGTGACTGCAGCACTGTGTTTCTCCCCAGGGCCACTCCACAGCCTGTCTGCTTCCTCTGCAGAAGCCCAAAAATCCATTGAGAGGCTCTTTGCTGCCAGGTATGAGCCAGCTTGACTTTCCTCTGACCTCAGCAGGTACCTTTCACCTGCTTGGGTCTGATGTGAACACAAGCCAGGGGGAGAGGAGGGACCCCCAAGGATGGGAGCTGGGTCTAAGCGTGGTGCCAGTGTCTGGGGAGCAGGGATGGATTTGGAGAGGAGGGTGGGTGTTAGGATGAGCACAGAGGTCACGGACACCTTTTCTTCCTTTCACAGGCTGACCCTCAATAAAACCATGCTGCTGGTTCGAGCTGCCAAAGGCTTCATGAGGAAATCTCCCAGCAGAGGGAGTGAAGCCAGCTCTGAGGGTGACAACGAGAGCATGGACTACCTTCCCCTGGTGAGCAGCTCCTCCCTGGGTCTTGTTGGGGTTGTGTGGTCACTGCAGGGGAGCAGAGGAGGATCCCCCCCAAATCTTCCTCCTGTTGTCTCTGACAACCATGTCCAGTGTCCTGCTTAGAGACGGAGAGCTGTTTCATCCACACATGCCTTTTTCCTGAGCTACCCACCAAGTGGTTGGTGTGCCAGGGCTTCCCTTTGTGCCCACCATCCCTTGCAGGTGTCCCTGCAGCTGGCCTGTGGTGCCTTCCTTCTGAATTCAGCCTTCTGTGACGCCGTCAACATCCCCATGGAGAAGCTGAAGTGGACATCGCCCTTCGCCTGCCACCGCCTGTCCTTCAGCCCCTCCGGCTCCTACAGCACCAAGAAGAGGAGTTCCTCCTCAGAGCACAAAATCCTGAACTCCAGCCAGCAGCTGCTGGTCCCCAGTGGGCAGGGGAAGGGTCTCACCACTGGAGACATCGCTCAGGGAGCGGTGCTGGAGGAGCTCTTCGACGTGGAGCTGCAGCAGCAGACGGAGCCTGAGGGGATGCTGTGGGCCACAGCTGTGGCCCTGGCCTGGCTGGAGCACAGCTCAGCTTCCTACTTCATTGAGTGGGAGCTGGTGGCTGCCAAAGCCAGCCTGTGGCTGAGCGGGCAGGACTTCCCAGCAGGATCCAACCTGGCTGTGGTGAAAGCTGCAGCCCAGCAGCTCTTTGTGCTGCTCCGTCACTGGGATGAAAACCTGGAGTTCAACCTGCTGTGCTACAACCCAGGCAGTGTGTAAGAGGAGGAGGGAGGCTTGGGCAGATTAGTGAGGGCACAGGTCCATCCTTAAGGAAATGCCTCCAAGAAGCTCAACTCCTCTGCTGCAGAGATGTGTGTGTTTATTAGAGCAAACCTTGCAAACAGCAGCCTGGCCAAAATCCTGCACTCAGCAGTTGAGATTTTGCCCTGGAAGAGAACCTACCACTGCCTGCAGCAGATGCTTTTTATTTCAACTGGAACAGCACTTCCAGCTACAGCAGTTCCCTCTGATCCTGGTTTCTTCTGGTCCCAGCCAAGTTTCCAGAGCAGACCTTGTGGCCTGCTCCACTTGTCCTGTCCTTGCTTAGATGCCTCTTCCCAGCCCTGAATCACTGCCAAGCCCCCACTGCAGCCCCTCAGCCCCTAACCCCTGCTTTCCTGAGGCTCCTGCCTGGCTCCTGCCATCTCAGATGGCTTTCAGAGAAGGCAAAGGTCAGACAAGATGCTCATCTGATGGATCAAAGGGAATCTGGGCTAGGAATGACCATGTGAAGTGCAGCCCTGCTGTCACAGCCAGGTGGATCGAGCCGAGCCACGCACAAGCAAGCCAGGCCAGTTAGAGGCTGGGACCAAACCCCGTCACATCCACATGGTGCTGGGCTCCCTCAGGCCCTCTGCAATCCCAGCAGGAGTTTGTGAGATCCCTTGCAGCCAACGTGTGCCTTTGGAGCTTCACAGGCAGAGCCAGGGTGCCCGAGATTGAAGGATCAAGTGCCTATGGAGAGAGTTGCTTGCCACTGTCTCCAGCGTGGCTGCAATGCCCATGGAGCCCATCTGGAACCCGCTGCCTTTTGCTCCCTCCCTTGGCATGTAGCAGCCTTGCCTGTCCCAGCAGGCTTCTGTTTCGTGTCTGTGTGTCTGGGGCTGGCACAGGAGGGAAACCAGTGCTGGGGACCATGAACACCCCTCTGGTCTCTGCTCTGGTGTCACCTCGCCAAGGTCCCCAGGGCCATGAGCATCCCTCTGGTCCCTGCTCTCAGTGTGGCCTCTCTGGCATCCCCAGGATCATCCTTCTTGTCTCTGCTCTGGTTTCACCTCTCCTGGGTCTCCAGGAGCTTCCCTCTGGTCTCTGCTCTCAGTGTCAGCTCTCTGGGTTCCCCAGACCCTCGAGCATCCCTCCAGTCTCTGCTTTGATGTCACCTCCCCAGGTGCCCAGTGTGGCAATGCTCAGAGGTGCTGCAGGTTTGCTGGCTGGGTGCCTCAGCACAGTTGTGTTCTCTGTTGTTGCAGAAGTGTTGTCGTCTCAGTAAATCACAGCCTGCTCTACTTCCCAGTGTGAGTCCTTTGTTTTGGGGTGGGTTCTTGGTGGGTTTCCCTGGGGCCACCCCAGCTGGTTGGAGCAATTTTTGGCTGTTCAGTAAAATAGCCCTCCAAAAAAACCCGTCATGATTTAGTGTGTGGGTTTAGGTCTGGGTTTCAGAGGGGATAAGGAGCTTCCTTCAGGTTTTGGGGAGTTGTGCTTTGCAAACCCTGGATTGCACAGCATTTGGTAAACTGATGGATCCAGGATTTTAAAAAACAGGGGAAATTCAGTTTGATCCTTCTCTGAGGCAGAGATGGAGCTGATAAATCTCCTGCTGTCTTTCTCTGCACAATTTAACCTGTCACCTTCGTCAGTGCAAGGAAGCAGAAATCCCACACCTTCCTTAATTAGTGTTGTAATTACAGGTATTAATAAAGCAGTCATTGTGTTTTCCAATCCAAAGCAGGACGTAGGAGCTCTGCCATCCCTTATTTTCCCCTTGGCAAGCAAGGACCCCCTCAGGTGCCCTCCTGCTTTTGGTGACCTCTGTATCTATACATATATCACACAAAACAGACACTTCTGGCCCAATTGCCTCCCTCTGGACTCCATCTCCGGACTCCATCTCAATCTTCCACGAAGGGGGTTGGTGTCTCCAGGCCCAGCATCTCCAGAGGCCCACTCAGACCACCCTCTTTGCCTCCAAAGGGATTTTCACCCCATTGAGTATTTTCCTTAAAGAGGGATACTCCGGTGCTGTTGTCGGGGTGACCGCAAGTGCCTTATTAAGAGAAATTAGTTTGAATACAGTTGTCAGCTGTGGCTTAATAAACGACCCCCCTTTATGCCGTGTAAATAAATATTTGCACGCAGTGCCTGCACGGGGAGGGAGGGACGTCCCATCCCGGGGAGCTTCGTGCCAAGGGGCGTTTTGGGGAGAGAACTGGAGAAATTCGGGTTATGGCGAGACCCCGCAGAGACCTCTCCGTGTCCCTCCTGCCCCGTCACACCCGCGGTGCGATTTTGCTGCCCAACTTCCCTCCTGCCAGGGCCGCGGCTGCTCCTCCGCAGGGGCTCATTAGCCGGGAACCGGGGGAGCCTTTTCGTGCTTTGAAGGGTTATAAAACCTGAGGGAGAGGGGGCGGACGGGAGAGCTTAAAAAAGAGCCGTCGTGTCCCCCCCCCGCCCCACAACCCAGCCATCGCCTGCCGAAGGAAAAGGGCTGGCAGCCGTTCCAGCACAGATTGCGCCTCTGCCCCGTCCCCCGCCAACCCGCCGCCGACGGGCGATGCCGCGGGGTGGAAAACTTTGCTAGAAAACGACATTTTAAACAGAATTTGCCATCTTTGGTGTGCGTGTGTCCCGGTGCTGTGAGGAGAGTGGGGGGGCAGAGGCCACGCTGCAGCCGCAGCCCCCCGGGGCACCCGCTGCCATCGGGGGATGCTCCAGGTGCTTTTAGCTCCCGATCTCCCCAAATGGATGCAACATCTACCTGCGATGCTGGGGAGGGGGTCTGAGCCCACCAAACAAACCCTCAGCCCCAAAACCTGACCCAAGGAGCAGCGCGGGGCTGAGTTGTATTAACTACAAAATAGTTTTGCTTCGGGCGTGTCTTTCGCTTTGATTTTCCCCATCCCAGGACCCCGGGCATGCCGGCGGGGGATGCAGGCAGTTGGTGCTGTGGGCTCCATCACTCCTGAAATAGAGCCCAGGGGCAGCTCTTGGGTGTCGGAGGCATCTGAGTGAAGTCATGTGGATGTTATGCAAGACTTGATGATAGGTTGTAAACAGCTATTAAAGTGATTGACAGGCCCAGGACGAAGTTTTGAGAGGGGGGGAGGGAAGAAAGGGGAAAGATGAGTAATAATGATTAAAATAATTATCAAATCGAGACGTTCCTTGAATTAGGGGAAAGTTTTGTAAGGAGGGAGGAAGATGAAGAAATCATGTTTGAGCGCTTCCCTGAGCGGGGGGTTGGGAGGATGAGGCAGATCCTGAGTACATAAAGTTTGGAAAGGAGGGGTTTTGCTTCTTCAAAACCAGCTAAAAAAAGCAATTTCAGCAGAAATTTGGCAAATTTGGGTTCACTGAGTGCCACTGGGTGCTGGCACCCCCAAATCTGAAGGGCTGAGCAGCCCAAGGAGAGCAGCCCTGAGTTAATTAGGAGAAACAAGCAGATTATGGGGAAGACAGCTTCTATTTATATATAAATACTCCAGTAATCAGCAGTGAAGGGCAAGGGAAATCCAATAGAAATATGTGACTGTTTAAGAAGCTTTTTGAGCAAAACGTTACACAATCAGTTGCATTTGCCTGGGTCTCACTCCAAGTCCCAAGAAATTAAGGGGAAAAAAAGAGTGACCCTGAGCAGAAGGGATTTGTAGAAGCTTCTGCCCATCAGATAAGAGGGAATCTTGAGAGCCTAAATGGAGATGTCAAGCGTGCTGGTAGCTTCCCTCGACCCCAAGCCCCCCAGCTTTGCACCCAGAACCAGCGAGCCACACACCTCACAATGCTGGGGGTTAGCGTGGAAGAACAGTTCTGTGCAGGTGAATTTCACTTGGAAAGAAGATGCCTGGAGCTGCGCTGTGTTCGCAGGGTGGTGCTGTCAGTGGGTGCTGACACGGAGCAGAAATAGCTGCCGGCCGCCCCACGATTTCACACATCGCCCTCGCTGCCTCCCGCAGCTCCGCCTCACCCCGGCACAGCTGAGACTCGCGGGGGCTTCGGGCATCCACAAGTGCCCTCTGCTGAGAATCACCTTAACAATGGGCTTTAGTGGCAATCAGGCGGTGGGCTGCTCGCCTTGGGGCTGGGAGCTCGCTAAGCACCTGTGGGGTTTTTGTCCTTT
Source organism: Nicator chloris (assembly GCA_013400495.1). NCBI lineage: Eukaryota > Metazoa > Chordata > Aves > Passeriformes > Pycnonotidae > Nicator > Nicator chloris. The sequence goes on along the minus strand of WAAE01004277.1, from coordinate 106,869 downwards.
GGTGTTGTTGCCCCTCCCAGGGCAGCTGCAGTGAGATCTGGGGATTTGTTTATCCTGCAGGCAACGTAAGGCCTGAGGTTTGCGGGGTGTCTCAGAGGAGGGATGGGTGCATAGCTGGGGTATCTGACCCTGCCAGTGAGCTGGTTGTCCCAGTGTTGTACCTTTGGGGTGGCTGCTGGCCCCATAGAGTCATTCCCTATATAAAGAAGGAGGATGGAAACTTTTCCCCTTGCCTGCAAGAAAGCAGCATCACTGCCTAAGGGTCACGGCTGAGTGTTTGCTTCACCTCTGGATGTCCCTGTGGCTTTGCAGTGTGGGTTTGGGGAGTTGTGTTTAAATCAGGAGAATCAGCCCCTCTTGTGCAATGACCTTTCCTGGTTTTCTCTTTCTGTGTCGCCTGTAACTGAAAGTTACCTTTGCCATGGGAAGTTTGTGCTGGGCTGGGATGCACATGAGTCCTGCAGGTGCTTGTGCCCTCCATGTGCAGCCTCCTGGGGGGGTTCCTTTCAACTGTTAAAATCATTAAATCTCCTCAAGACACAGATATTATATTGCTCATATTTTAAAAGCCAAGCAAGAGGCCTGTGGGCTTCTCTGCTCATTAAATTAGAGGATTGCTTAGCTTTTTTTTTTTTTTAAAAAAAAAGATTTTTTTAATCCTTTCTTTGCACAAGGGAGGAAAACAAAAGGTGTGGGTAATGAGAGCATGTGGGTTTGTGGAGTGGGAAGGAGTTGGAGTCAAAACTTCAGCCCCAGTGCAGCAGGCACAGCACCTGGGAATCCTGGAAAGGAAGCCTGTAAAGGGTGTAAATCCTTTGGGAAAGGTGACTTGGTTGGCATTGCAGGTTCTTACAACCCTCTCTGGCCACGTGCTCATTGACAGCCGAGGAGTTGAGCCAAACCCAAAGGGCCACAGCTGGTAGAAACAACGTTTTAGGGCATGAACAACGTGTTTTAGGGTGAGCTGCCCTGTGCCAAAAGAGCAGGAGGTTGGCCAAAGGCACACCAGGGTGCTGGTTTGAAGGCAGAGCTTATTGCCCCCAAGAGCCAGACTGGGAGCCAAGGGCTGATGCTCACCCACAGGTGTCCTGCTCCACAGAGGCTCCTCGGGAGCCCAAGCCCTGCAAGATTCTTCCCCAGCACCTGCTTGGTTAAAAGGCTTTAAAAAATGGTCTTCCCCTGGGACTAACCCCAATTGCAGGCCTGGAAGCAGCAGCAGGCGAGTCCTGGGTGCCACAGGGCTGGTGTGCAGGCTGCTCGCTGGCACTGGGGGTTCTGGCAGCCTTTTAACGGCTGTTGAGGATTGAATTCCTGCTGTTCTCGGTCTCTCCACAAGCATGGTGAAGGGATGGGGTCACTCCTGCTGCAGGGGGTTGTGTCACCTCGTTTGGGAGCGGCTGCACCACGCCCTGCTCCAGACCCCACGGGACTCACCTGCGGGATCTGGGCTCTGGCCACGGGTCCCATCCCCACGCGGGGCTTCAGGGCCGTGGTTCCTGCTCACTTTTCCTCTCTCCTTGAGACTGCACATGCTGCTGCCGCTTATGCAAGCGCCAGGAGCCTTGTGTAACAGTGCCGCGGGCGGGGCACGGCCGCGGGGGTGGGGGCGAGAAGCCCGCCGGCATCCGCACGCCCAGAGCATCCCAGCCTGGGCTGTCCCTCCGGATCGTTGCCCAGGTGTCCGTGTTCCCGGCGTTCAGGACTGTAGGATGGATGCTTTGGGGTCTGGTGGCTGTTTGCTCCTGCCTGGAGCCAGGGAAGGGTGTAGCAGAGCTCCTGGCTTCCCAGGTGGGAATTAAACTGGGAATGCTGATACACCTGGAATGGGTTGAGAGAGATCTGTGCCGAGCAGGGGTGGGATGGGGAGCAGCTCCCCAGTCTCCCTGAAAGGGCTGTCCTGGAGGGTTTGTGTTGGGCCACAGCTCCCAGAGCCCAGCCTCAGCCTCCCCTCGCCCCCGAGACATCGAGGTGCAGAGTGATTTTCTGCACCAAACCCTATTTTTTGCTGCTCATGGGGTCCCCCCGAGCTCCCTCCTCATTCCTGCTTCCCAGCACCCGCTGCCGATCTGGGGCCGAACCTGTTGCTATGGAAACTGGTTCTGGATGCTGAGGATGCTGCCAGGGTCTCATCCTGATCCTGCCTTCTGCCTTTCCTCATCCTGCAGCGCAGGGATGGTGCTTTAACCTGGGATGAGGCTGGGATCAACTGCACCCGGAGAATCCTGGGAGGTTGAACAGCGTGGGGGATTAAACCCAGCTGTAAGATGTTCCACCCCTGTGCATTTGTCCAGATCCAGTGGGAATAACCCAAGGGCAGCTTTCCTAAGGCATCTCCTCCAAAACCAGCCATCCCTTGCAGTTTTCCACCTCTCTGGGGATGTTGTGGGATGCTGTGGCTTGGAAAGGGCTGGGGCTGGATTGCACCCAGGTGGGAACTGAGTCTCATCCCAGCTCCACCAGCACCCACCACCCTCCGATGTGGTGGAGGAACGAGGCTTCACCCCACCCTGGGCATGCTCTGCTCTGTGTTGGCTTCCCCGTGGTCGTCTGTGACCGATGGGAATTGGTGCTTCATGTTTAAAACGATGCTAAGCTGAGAAAATACTAATTAATTAGAGCTAGCTGGAAAATCTCAAGGGCTTTCTTGCTGTGGCATCAGCAAGAACCTCCTCTGTGTGTGTGTTTCCTCCTCCAAAAACACATATTTTAAAAAACACTTTAAATACTTCAAAGGTGCCCAGGCCTGGCGTTTGTGGGATACTGGAGTGCCCAGCCCTTGTGGAACCATCAGGAATTTGGGGGGCTTGACGGGGCTGCTGCGGGCTGAGCCCCACCACGTGTCTCTTAGTCACAGAGTATTTATTTATATTTGAGCAGGTTTGGAGCAAAAATGGGAAACAGGAGTTGTGGGGGGGGACACAAAGAGGCTGCACCGGCTGCCCGGGCTGAGTCAGAGCTGGATCAGCCCCATCTCCACACCCGTGACTCACCGCCGGGTATTTCAGTGTTGTGTCACATGGCCTGTTTGGGGATTTATTTTTGTGGTTTGGTTATTTTCCTTTCTTTTCTTTTATTCCCCCCACCCCGAGAAGGGGCTGATGCTTCGAGTCATGCACACAAAGCTCCAGGGACTCTGAGATGTTCCCACTCTGCTCCCCTTTGCCCATGGGAAGGGGTGAGCAGGGTGGGATACCTGCGAAGGAAAGGGCTCGTGCGGGTGCCACATTTATCTCTGCAGAAATTATATATATACACTATTGTATGTATTATATAATACCATATATATTACATAATATTTTACGGTATTATATAATGTAATACTATATATATTAATAATTGAGGTGTTGTAGCATGGAGGGGAGACCAAATTCCTCATGTTCTTCCAATTCCTTCATGTTCCTGCTGTTGCATCACCAACACGAATTTAACAGGGCAAGCGCTGTCAGAGGCGCATCCTGCTGAAACTCAGGGGAGGAATTGTCTTGGAAAAATCTGTGGCAGGGAATCTTCTTCCAAAGCCAGTGAGGCTGGGAACTGGGGCAGCCCTAAGAAGGCAGTGGTCATTCTCACCTGCCCACCTGGGGTCTGAAAATACCCAAATGTGAGGCAGCACAGACATGCCAACCTCCCAAAAAATACAATCCCCTTCCCAAACCCTGACCGTTTCTCTGGGAAGGCTTTGACCAGGTTGCAGAGCCTGGTGCTGTTCTCAGGTTTGGGTTTTATCTGAGCATCTGCTGCTGCATTTGGCTCCAGCTGGAACTTCTCTCGTTTTTTGGGTGAGGTGTCTCCCATTTGTTATTGTCATGTTTGACACCTGAAGCGGTGTGTAAATGAAGATGTCTGATGTTTCCTTCCTAAGTGGGAATGGCTGTTTAGAATATCCTATAACTCCAGGCAAAATGAAAATGAGGAGCCTGGGGAGGCAGGCAGCTCCACTCCCAGGCTCCCCGAGGCAGCAGCAGCAGAGATTTAGGGATTTTCTTGCAGAATATTCCCAAGGTAAGGAATGCCACATCACGGCACTGTCTTCTTGAGCCCTCCACAGCATTCCTGATGAGCCCAGGAAGGATGCTGCATGTGGGGCAGCATTTCCCTGTCTTCTGGAGATGTTTAGCTTGGGGTGGGACACACAAAATTGACTCTGGGCAGCTGAGTGGCTTGACCAGATTTGGGAAAAGTGCCCCGGTTCCCCGTGGGGTCCTGGAGATGGGGGTGCCCCTGGAGACACCAACAGAGCTCAGAGACTGCCCTGCCTTTCCCCAATTTCGCTGCCTCTGTGGATTTGCCCGTTTTAGATTTTTGGGTGCCAATGTGTGTCCAAATGTCCTGCCTGAATAAATCATCTGGGAGCACAGAGCCTCAGTGGCCTCTAGTGGCTGTGGGACAAAGATCCCGGGGGAGGGGGACCCACAGCCCCCCAAAACCCCCCAGCAAAGCAACACTGGGGGTCCATCCCACCAGAAGACACTCTTCCCATGGGGAGACCCAAAGGCAAAGGTAAAACTTCCAAAAAAGCTCCAAGGCCATGACTGATGGGGGAGCATCCAGCAGGATGGTGCTGCATCCCAAATCCCTCTTGGCCAGCGCCATTCCCTGGCAGGGATGGATGGAGAGATTTTTGGGCAGCCACTGGGTTTTTCTCATTCCTATGTTAAAAAGCAGGGGAAAACCTCAAGTTTTTAAGGAGGGTAAAATTTCTTCCACGTCTTTTTCCATTTTTCATTTTTTCTAAAGCGTGTTTTTCTGTCTAATGCCACAGTACAAAACACGAACCCCAGCGGTGAAAACAGTTGAGCAAATGGATCAGAAAGGGTTTGATACCATTAAAATGACCATTTTTGTGTCTTCTCCACCAACAGCCACTAAAGCTTCTTGCATCTGCAAGTAATTGTGATTTTTCAACAAGGGAAGAGGGAAGAACTGACCCATTTTATTCCCCAAACCCACGGCATTTGGGGGCAGGATGGAGCATCCCCTTCTGCAGCCCATGCTGTCCCTCCTCTCTCCCCCCCATGATAAATAAATTACTTTAGGAGTGCTGGCCTAGTTTAACATGCCCTAGTTTTGATGGAGGAGGGGAAAGAAAAAAAAAAAAAAGAGGGAATATTTATTTTGGGCCGTTGCTTCATGGGTGTCCTTTTGGGAAGAGCTTTGGGGGACTCACCCACTCCCCTGCTCTTCTTTGCCCTGGCTGCAACACAGTGCCCTCAATTTTGGTTTCTTTTTCTGAGTTGCTGTCTAGGTGATGTGGGAAATGAGTGGTGGTGACACTGATCCAGCCCCAAAATCGTTATCCATTGCTCTGACTGCCCCCAGGACTGGTGTCACTCCAGGAGGTTTCCAGGCCCTGGTGCCTTAAAGCCTGTGGAAAATGAGCAGCTTTAGAATAAAGAATAATAAGGTGAATAAAGATACACACCCTGGTTCTGGGTGTGAGCGGTCAGGGTTGGCTTTGCTGCAGGAGCAGCTGTGTTAGCACCTTCCCCCAGTGCCAAAATCCCCGGGAAAATGGGATTAAAGCCCGTGTTTGGGCATGGGAGTGGGATTTCACAAATGCTCTGGGTGTCACTGGGACCTCTGCACCTCTCTCGTCCCTCCTGCACCCTGCTCTGCCGAAGAGTTTCCTCTGGTAAATAAACCTGCAAATGGCTCTTTTCTTTACTTTTTTTTCCCCCTCTTTTTTTCCCCACCCCTGCCAAAACAGGCAGCCCATATGGGCAGGCTTGGGTGGGGATTTTTGCAGTTTCCATGGGGATTTGGCTCTGGAGCTGCTGGGTGCTGGCTCCTGGGGTTTGGTTCAGTTTGTTTTGTTTTTTTTTTCCCTCTGATCCCTGTAACCGGAGCGTGGTGATGGCACTAGGCTCCCTTCGGGGCTCCAGCATCTCCCAGCCAAGGTCGCCGGGGAGACCGCAGGCAGCCGCCGCCTGCGTTGGGCCATCTGTTAAATAATGTATGCAATAAACTCCTGCCCGGGGGCCAGCTTAATCCTTAAATCCTCCTTCAGAATACCATCTCCCGGCCGTGCAGAATGCCCAGCTTGGTCTCTTGGGCACATCTTTGCCCACCATTCCTCGTGAATCCTTCTCTCCTCGCCCCTCCATCCCGCATCCTCCCGTACGTGAGCTCGCCGGGCTCTCCTGCTCCATTATTTATGTGCCGTGCATGAAAGATGCATATAAAACAGCGGTTTATAATTTAGCAGAATCTCCTCTTCTTTCAGCCTTCCTTCCCCCTCTGCCTTCAGGCTTTCTCTGGTTCATTGCTGGCCTCTCCCAGGCACCCAGGTGTTTTTGGGGGGGATCCCGGGGCTGTGCCTGCGCCCCATCCTTGGACCACCCCGAGATGGGTCTGGGTTTCAGGGTGGTTTAAGTGCTCAGAGGTCTTTTGATGTATGGAGTAAAGCGGGAAATTGGGTTTGGCAGATCTACAGATCAGGTTTTGACATGAAAAAGGGGCTTTTTGGTAAACTTAATTAACCCAGTGCTGCATCCAGCCCATGGTTTTGTGTTTAACGAGCTCCCAAGCGCTGCGTCCTTGCCACGTGTGGGATGCTCTGCTCCTCTGGCTGTGTCTGCTCTCCCAGAGCCCTGAGCTCGCCCCCAGATGCTGACTGGGGCAAAACCTGATCGTTTGGGAAAAAAACCTCCCTTCTGGGGGCTGTCTCGTGCTTTGGAGGTGCAGCAGGTCCCCCAGCACAGATAATCCAGGGGCCAAAACTGTGTGTGCTGAGTCCAACCCACACAGCCGCAACCTTGGAGCTGAACTCGCTGGGGAAAAAAATGAAAATAATTGGGGATTTTTCAAGGGAGCAATTCAGCAAAGATCCTCATCATATCCTGGATGCGTGAGAGCCTGTGTGGCTTAAAAATGGAGCAATAAATAGCAAAGGTGGTAGGGAGGGGAGTGTTGTGCAGCCTTCACACCCCAAAAATGGGGTACCAGCTCCCTGTGCCACCCCAAATTAATCCATCTGCTCCCCAAGTCATCCTGTACAAACCCCAGCTCAGCAGCATCCTGCTTTTAATACAATATATGATTTTCTTTGCAATAAAATCCCACCCCTGGACCTGTTTCCCATCTGTGATTATATTCTTGTTCCCCGGGCACAAAGATTGGCTTGTGCCCTCAGTGGCATGAGCAGAAGGGATAATGGCCTTTTTTAACACCAGGATTTGGGGTTTGGGGGGAAGGGAGGCAATACTAGAATGAAAATGCCCATTTTGCACAGCTTTTCCCATTAATGAAGGGGAAGCCACCTCTTCTTTCCCATCCCCTACAGCCACTCTCAGGCCCCAACGCTGATTTTTTTTTTCCATTAAATTTGTGCCCCTGAAACGTTTTCCCATCAAACAAAAAAACCCCCAAAAATAAATATTAATTACCATTAGTTATTTGGCATGAACAGAGGTCTGTGCCAGAGAGTGGGGAGGTTTTCCTTAGTTATTTTGGGATTATTTGGGTGGACAGGGAGGGATGCTCACGGCGCTGGGCCCTGGCAGCCCATGGGAAAACACGGCAGATCTGCATTTATAATTTTTTTTTCTGTTTTGTTTCATTTTCCTTTTTATTTGGACATTGCAGAAATAGCCCTGTGTGGTGGATAAAAGTGCAACATACACAATATTTAAGAAAAGGAGGAAAGAAAAACCTGCCTTGAGGTCTGTCAGTCAATCGCAAACAGAAACAAGAACCAAGCCTGGGCGCCAGAGGCGCTTTTTGTTCCGCCCCCCACCCCCCCTTTTTTTTCCCCTTTTGTTTTTATGCACATCATGCAAAATAGTTAAAAAGAAAGATTAGAAAAGAGAAGTCAGAGAAAACCCCACGAGAGATCGACCAAGCCCTAGAAAGAGCAGAAAGCTCCAAGTGCTGCTCATCTCGGGGAGGGAATCGCTGCCCTCCAGCATCTCCAAGTGTTTGGCACTCTTGTGATTACATTTAATAATTTCTTTTATATATATGTTTTAATACAGTCTATTAAAGAGAGGAAACTGCCACAATATAAGGAAAAAAATAAAAACAAGATCACCCACACTACAGACTGCATGGTAGTTAGAAAAGCTGAGCGTCCCCCCCGCCCCCCATACATATAAAATCTGTCCCTTTGCTCACAGCAACCAAGAAGTACAAGCTTTAAAAAATAAACCAGCAATTCTTCCTTCAGGCCTTTCCTTTATAAAAGTTTTGGTTTTCCCTCTCGAGAACCTTAAAATGTGACTAAAATTAAATATATATATATCTATTATATATAATTTCCCAACATCCAAAGACATCAACATAAAAAAAAAAAAAAGAAACTCATACAGAAGGGGATAGCGTGGTACATCCAAGTGCACGGATTCATTTTTGCAAGATTAAATAATGTAAACAAGGTGCCCGCTGGGAACAACCCTGGCCGGAGGGAGACCCCAGGGGCTGCTCCCCCCTCCCCCGCTGCTCCCCTTCCTCTTACCCCCCGATCTAGCGCGGCGCAAGGTTCATCAGCCCGCGGAAAGCGATCCCGAGTAATTCAGAGCCGCGGCGTGCCTCTTCCGTCCATCCCTCGGGGTGGGGGCTTTGAAGCAGGTGACTGTTTTCCCGATTACATATAAATTTTTTAATTTATTACCATTTTGAAATTCATGGCTGGGCTCTGGCTCGCTCGCCGCCCTCCCCTCCGCGCGTCCCCCGAGGGCAGGACGTGCCGCGGGACTGCGGGCGGGCGCGGACGGCGTTCCCGGAGCTCCGGCGGTCGCTGCGGTGTTGGGGGGTTATTTTTTGCTGATCACCTGTGCCATTGTAAACCGAGCCCACCCCGGGCTTCAGCCCAGCGTCCCCAAGGAGGCTTTAAACACCGGGAGGGGCCTTTTCGGAGAGGTTTTGCAGCACATCATCAATTCTATCATCTTCAATAACCACTAGAAAGCAGAAAGAAACAGAAGTGCGATGAATTTTCTGCCGCCGTGCTCCCCTCGCCCAAGGTCACCCTGGGGGGCGGGGAGGGTTGGAGGGGTCCCACATCCCTGGTGTGGCTGCTGGCAAAGCCACACGGCGCCCGACACGCCGCAGGGTACCCGGTGCACAGTGTTCCCCCCCGGGGAGCGTCCCCGGTATCGAATGCCCCGGCACTGGTGCCCTGTCCCTGGGGACACCTGGCAAAGGGCATGTCCCCAAGGAAGGTCCCCTCACCTCTGTGCCCTGCGGATGGTCCCCAGGGAATGATGCCCTGTCCCTGAGGAAGGTCCCTGCTGCCCTGTATCCGGCACAATGTCCTGTCCTCAGGGAAGGTCCCGGCTACCCAACACCCTGGTGACAGTCCTTGGGACGTGATGCCTGACATCCTGCAGGGAGTCTGGTGCATCGTGCCCTGTCCCCGGGGACATTTCTCGGTGCCCTGCATCCCCGAAAGGTGCTTGATGCCCCATCCCTGGGGAAGATCCACGGAACACGATGCCCAACATCCCTCAGGGAGCCCGGTGCACCATACCCTGTCCCTGAGGAGGGTCCCCAGTGCTCTGCATCCCTGGACAAGGTCCTCGGGACACGATGCCCGACATCCTCAGGGAGCTCGGTCATCGTGTCCCGTCCCTGAGGATGGTCCCCGGGGTCCTGCATCCCCGGGGAAGGTCCCCGGTACACGATGCCCAACACCCCGCGCGATACCCGCTGCATCCCGCCGCATCCCTGGGGCCGTGCCCCGCATCCCGGGCAGCTCCCGGTGCGCTCCGCTCCCTCCGGCACCCACCTCTCTTGCTGCGGCCGATCTGCCCCAGCTTGGGCGGCCGCTTGCCCTGCCCGCCGGCCAGGAGCCCGTCGCCGCCGCGGAGGCGAACGGGGAAGGGCAGCTGCCCCACGGCCGCGTCCCCCGCCAGCTGCCCCTCGCCGTAGGGCGGCCCCTCCGACATGGGGGCGGCGGGGGGGGACCC
>WAAE01004277.1:33106-96857 GCA_013400495.1 Nicator chloris | reverse complement strand
GGCTCCGGCGGCGGCGGCGATAGAGGAGCGGGAGGCGGGACCGGGCGGGGCGGGGCGGGACCGGCTCGGCCCCCGGCACCGGCGGCGGCGCCGCCCCGGCGGGCTGATCCCACACCCTGGGGATTCCCGGGACTGCCCTGCTGCCTGCCCCGCAGCGTCCCCGGGGAGCGCGGAGCATCCTCAAGGAGCCCGGACCTACCCCGCAGGCTCCCCGCGGAGCACGGAGCTGTCCCGGAGAATCCTCGGGGTGTCCCACAGCATCCTTGGAGATCCCAGAGCTGCCTAACAGACACTGAGGAGCGCGGAGCTGCCCCGCTTCATCCTCAGTATTCCCCAACCTGCCCCTCAGCATCCCCGGGGTGTCCAGAGCTGCCCTACAAGGATGCTCAGAGAGCTAAGGTGGCCCCATAGCACTTTTGGGGAGCCCAGAGCTGTCCCACAGCCGCATCCGGGGAGCCTAGACTACCCCACAGACACGTTTAGGGAGTTCACAGTGGGCCCCCCCAGCCACTCCTGGAAAGTCTGGAACTAACCCCTCCACATCCCCGGGGAGCCCAGCGCCTGTTCCCAGGACCACTGGGCACAGCCTCCCATGAGCCCTGTAGAGCCCAGCAGAAATGAGCCATCTGGGGGCCTCTGGCACTTCGTGGGGGGCTGCAGCATGAGGGGACTGGGTGTGCTTGGCTGTGGGTCCCCAGGACCTGTCCCTGCACGAGCCCTTCCCGGGGCACTGCAGGAGGACTTGTGAGTCACTGTGAGCTTTCCATGGGGTTTTCTATGCAGAGTTGCCACAACAATGTGGGTCATTGGGGTTATTGCCTGGCAAAGTGAGCGATAGGAAGGTTGGGGATAACATTTTGGGACAGACCACAGCTATGTTGGGGTGTTCAGGCATCTGTGGTGCATCTCCCACAAAGTGGAGCAGGAGGACCGTAGCAACAGCAGCAAAGAACCTGTTTGTGCAAGGCTGAGTTAGAGGATTTCTCTGGAATCGGGAGCCTGGCTCATTTTGGGGCCGAGCGGAATGGGGGCACAGGAAGGACAGGGTGCCTGGTGGTGCCAGGGCTGGGGTGCACTGTCCTGGGGCTGCTCCCATCTCCAAAGTCCTCGTTTGCTGAAATCCTCAGCCCCCAGAGCTGCACAAGCCCCTCTCCCCTGCACCCCCGCCCAGCTGTCAGCTCCTTACATAAGGTTGCGGCTACGCCCGAGATATCGCAGGGAAAGCTTGGAAACAGGAGGCGAAGGGTAATGGGGAAGCACAGCCCCTCCAAGGCATATTTTTAGGCTTTGCCTGATGCTCCTTTCCTGGGCAAAACACCGAGGCTCGAGGCCATGTCCTGCGCTGGTCTGAGGGGGATTGACCTCACTGCTCTCCCCGGTGAGGGGATGAGGGTTTTTGGGGTGGCTGGTCCCCTGGAGAGGAGGGACACCTCCTTCAGCAGATGGTTTCTGTCATTTCAATCTGTATTCTGGGTTTTCGGGCTGCACTGTGGCTTTTCGAGCTGTGTTCTGGCTGTTCCCTCTGGGATTCTGTTTCGCAGGCTGCCTCGCCCTGCAGGCAGCCACCGCCATCTACAGCTGGTGGGATGCAGCCCTTTCCGGGCACTGGGATAACCAGGGACCTGCTCCTCAAAATCCAGCCGTGGATTTGTGCCTCACAGCCAGAATGGCCTTTGGACACTGCCTGGCTGCTCTGGTTAATGTTTAATGAGGAAACAACCCATCATTTTCACTGTTAAATTCAGGGGGGTTTAAATGCCAGTCGATGGGAATGTTTCTTTTTCAATGTGCCTGGGGGATGTGAACAGCTCTCCCTGCCCACAGGCATTGGATGCAGCAGAGGTGTCCAGGGGCTCCCTCAGTCCTGGGGTTTTCAACTGTTCCTACCTGAGGCTCCCTCATTCCCCGTGAATATTTCTCTAACTGTCCTCCCCAGCAAATGTTAATTGCAGCAGCACTTTGGGTCCATTAACCCTCTTGGGTGCATATGGGGTTTACGGCAAAATGGGGATGTTGGGAAGGGAATTTTCCTTTTTTGTGTCAGTTTGGGGGTTTGGCACCACCTGTGTCATGAGGGGACAGCAGTGACTGTCATGCCCAGTGCAGGGGGGACAGGCTGCCCCCTCAGCCAACCTCCATCACGGCTCAGGACGATCCAGGCTCACCGTGTCCACCTCAGGGAGGACAAACCTCATCACACCCATGGAATAATCCGACACAGACACACTTTTCATCCTATTTTATTACTTCACACCCTGTTTGCTATCCCAAGCCAAGCCAATCACAACCATCAGCCATAGCATTCTCACATCCACATCCTCACATCCTGGTGTGACAAAGCCATTTCAGGGGGACCACAGAATTACCTGTGGCACGAGCTCTCCGACAGCCCCTCCTGCTCTGTTAGGCCTTGCAGCCCTCTGGCACCCTCACAGGAATTCTGCAGCCTCTCAGAATCCTTAACACATTTTATTTTTGTTTTCCCCACGTTTTTATCAGCTGGGTAAGGGGCTGCAGGCTCTGTAACCCTGACACAAATCCTGGCAGTTCAAACCTTAACAGAAGAGCTTCAAGCTGCATCTCCCCCGTAGCACCTCACCCTTTGCAAGGAATCATTTCTCTCAAAAACACCTCCAAGCACAGCGTGAGCCCTGATCAGCTGCAAAATCACCTTTTCAGCATAAGCTTTGCCCCCCTGCTGAAGCACCCACTACCTCAAGCTCCCTCCCCTTCCCCAAAATCCATTACCCAAGCAGCGAGGCAACAAAACCCCTTTGCCAGTGGCAGCTTTAAATCAAAAATCTCCCCCTAGAGAATCACAAAAAAATTAACTGTTGTACAAGGAAACCATCCTGGTGATGCCCTGTCTGCAGATTGGGCACTTTTTGGGCTCGGGAAGAGCCTGGTAGCACTCATGGCAGGAGCAGACATGGCCACACTCCAGGAAAACGCAGGATTTGGTGCTGCTCAAGCAGACCACACAGGCATTTTTGAGTACCTCCCCCCCCTCCGTGTTCGTCAGGCGCTCCTGGGCCTGCCGGAATTCCTCCTGCATCTGCCTGAGGTGCTGCCTCTCCCGGTGGTGCCGGTACTGCTTCCGCAGGATGAAGAAGAGGACGGCGCAGGTGGCAACGCCGAAAACGACGGTCAGGATTTTCCAAAACCGGACGTTGGACTCTTGTTTCTGCAGCAAGGACTCGAAATCCAGGGAGCTCAGGTAGTAGGGCATGCCCTGCTTTGGGGGCTGCAGCTTGATGGTGGCGTTGTCCAGGACCAGCTCTCCCACCCCGGTCAGGGCCGTACCCACCTTCAGCATCTGCTCCGTCTCCTGGATTCCCTTGGGACGCTCCCCGCTGATGTAGTGGCCGATGACATCCGTGAAGGACTGGACAGAGGGGTGGAATTTCTCATACACCGTCTCCAGGCTGAGGTCAGCAGCCTCCAGAGGCTTCATCACCCGGACGGGGACGCCGGTGCCGTCCTCGGCAGGGACCAGGTCAAAGGGGGTGGTGTTGGTTCTCTGGTGGATGATCTTCTCGTGGTCGTTCCTGGGGAGGGAGAAGCGGGGGGGAAGTGAACTGATTTCCTCTGATGGGAAACATAGGCTGGGATGACCTGCTGGTTTTGGGGACTGCCAGATGGGACATGCCCTGAGTGGAGTTTCTTTGATGGGGATCTCTGGAGAACACCTTTCTCCTCATGGCACTATCCAGGTGTGCATGAGGCTGCTCCACCCTCACCTCAGAGCTCCACAAGTAGTGGGGGCTTTCCCCATCTTCACCTACTTCCTCCTCACCTGCCTGTGGCATTCCCAGCTGTCACAAACCATCCTGAGAGCAGAAGCACCACGTCACACATCCCAATTTGGTAAGTGTTACCAAATGCTTATCAAACAGCATCACTGGGCTCTGTTTCAGCAGTTCTGGGACCCTCCTCGGGTCCCCTGGGTATGGGGATCACCCAAATCCAATTAATTTCTGTTCTGCAAGTGGGGATTTTTTGGAAATGCCATCCTCTGGCCACCTCTGTAACAGGCTGGAGCTGATGAATGTTCAGCCTGTGTAGGGTGCTCTCCTCCAGCTCCTGTGTGAAAGCCCTAAAATCATCCAAACACGCCCCATTATGGCAGCTGTCACTGTGGGCGCTATGTTGGGATCTTGGTCACTCTGACTATGCCTGAGGCCATTTCAGGCAGACCCCCTCAAGGGCAGGTGTTTGAAGGTACCAGGCACATACCAGATGTGGGTGGTTCTGTTCCACACCATCTTGTGCTCCTGCAGTGTCAGCCTCTGAACCACTCCCTTGCAACTCTCCACAAACTGACTGCTCAGCGTCTCCTTCACCGACCGCACCACACCTGGAACGGGAATCCAAGGGGCAGGTGAGGTGCTCGTAAAACAAACCTTGGACAAGGGCTTGGAGTGACAGGACCATGTGGAATGGCTTCATACTGACAGGTTTCAATGGGCTGCTGAGAAGAAATCCTTCCCTGTGAGGGAGGTGAGGCCCTGGCACAGGCTGCCCAGATGAGCTGTGGCTGCCCCTGGATCCCTGGAAGTGCCCAAGGCCAGGCTGGACAGGGCTTGGAGCAGTCTGGGACAGTGGAAGGTGTCCCTGCCCATGGCAGGGGGTGGAACTGGATGAGCCTTTAGGTCTCTTTCAACCAAAATCAGTCTAGAATTCTAACATGGAGGGCAAAAGGGATGAGAGCCCATATTTTCTGCTGTCAGGAGTCTGTGGCTGCTTGGCGGGAGGGATATGACCTGATGGGCACAGAAGGAGGAGCTGGAGATGAAATCCCCCAGTGAGAAGCAGCTGTGGGGCAGGATGTGCCCCCCACCCCTTTCTGGGGCACCGCTTCGGGTCTTGTTTAAAAGGTATGAGCGATTTGTTTTTACAAACAAACCGTGGGTCAGCTGGTAGATAAAAATGGATACTTAGAGACAAAAGAAACAACGGGAAGAACCATAAATTCCACAGGAATTCCACTGGCTGACACAAGGGAAAGGAAAGAGTGGTTGGTTATGCAGTAGAATCGGGTTGTTGGCGTTTCGGGAAGTCTGTACCTCTCAAGTACCTCAGCCAATGGGTACAGAGAGAGGGAAATGCAGCCGGGAATTAAGGATAAAAAGGAGGCTGCATCCTCTAGCAATTTGAGAGACCCCATGGGAAATGCCCACGACCTCTCCTTTTATTCGAATAAAGTTATAGGACTCCTCTGTCTCCTTTTTGGACATAAACTTCCGGTGTTTGTGGATTAACCTTCCTGAACACGACCCTACCTTCTATGACCGCATAGGGCACGCAGCGCCCGGGAGCCTCCAGCAGCATGGCCCGCAGATCCCCGTCCAGCCGGACCTTCCTGGCGCCCTGCGGGGAACAAACAGAGGCCGCGGCTCAGCGGGCGCGACCAGGCCGCGGCTCGGGGGCCGGGCCCGTGCACTCACCCCGTCGCACCCCTCGCACTCACCTCGAGCCCGCGGGCCACGCGGGCCTTCTGCCGGTAGACAGAGTAGAGCAGGGCGGTGATGGCAGTGCCGGCGGTCAAGAGCACGGCCTGTGTGGCCGAAGGCCGCCCGCCGCCCTCCATGGCCGCCAGGCCCGTCGTTACCGCGGCAACAGCCCGGCGCGCCGGCGCGTGCTGATGACGTCAGGAGCAGCGCTCTGGCAGCCGCAACGCCGCCATCTAGACGGGGTGTCCGCCAAGGCCGGGTGTGGGGACTCCGCAAAGCCTTGTTGGGGTGCGGGGGTAGCACAAACTACCGCCCCACAGAGGCTGCGGATCAGGGGAGGCGGGTCAGATTCCAGTCCCACGGAGATTTCCGGTCCCACTCCATTCTTGGGAGTTTGGGGGGTTGGGACAGGTCGTAGCCTCCTCCACCCCTTTACTCCCACTGCCACCCTGGGGTCTTGGGGAGGCCATGAAACTCCAGCCTCACCAGTATCTGAGGGGGGATTAGCCCAAGTCCCAGCCTTCCCTTTGGCAGCTGGCCCCGGAATTGGGGGCAACCCAAATCTCACCCTCCTGCTAAGTTTGGGGGGGCAATGGTCAGACCAAAGCCTGGGAGGGCTTTATCTGTGAGGGGATATCTCCCCAAATCCCAGCCATATAGCTTCTTGGGGAAGGGGTTACAACCCCTCACTGGGCAGTGAGGCAGCGGCACCACGTGCCCCTCTCCACTGTGAGGGCTCAGCCTCAGGACGCAGCCCCCAGCCCCCTTTGCCGGGCCCTTTTCCCCCCGCCCCAAGAAGGGCCATGGCAGGGTGGCAGGTCCTTGCTGGCAGGGACACAAGACACCCCCACCCCCTCCTCCCCATCTCCTTACCATTGCTTATTCTGGGAAAGCAGCAAAAAGGGAAGAAAAAATTAGCAGTTTTTCTTAAATTATTGATCTTCAGGACCTTGGTGCTAATTTGGAGTGGGGAAGGGGGGTTCAGGGAAGTTCTGCTCTTCAGTGGGGCCCAAGGGGCCAAACCCCAGCCACTGCTCCCCCGACGTGGGCGGCACAGCCGCCCCCCAGCTCTACATTTAAAAAATCAAGTTGCCATGACTACGCGGAGCCGCTCTCCCTGCTCTCGGTGCCGCAGGAAAGCACTGTGGACCCTGCAGCCGCCCCTCCTTGGCTTGCCTTTCGACGGGTAAACGCAGTATAAACCCCCCAAACTGCCTCAGTGCTCTGCTTCACTCTGTCGTCCACCAGGGTCCGGGCGAGACACAGGCGCCGTCACACCACAGAAAACACACATTAATTTTATTATTACGGCCGCTGCGGGGGAGGCACGAGAGCAGGTTCATGTGCGGGGCCGGGAGGGGGGGTCCCTGGGGTGCAAACCCACTCCCACCACGGGTCTTCCAGCAAACAGAGCCGCTGTCTTGTCCAGACTGATCCCCGAGGAGAGTCCAGCACCGGCTTGGGGTGCAGGGAGGGCACCTCATGCCCAGTGACCGCCGGCGCTCAGCACACGGCGGCCCGGGGCCCGCGCAGGCTGCACCCCCTCATGTCGCTGGCCAGCCGCAGCACGGCCGCTCGCTCGGGGTCCCCCAAGGGCGTCCCGGCGCCGAAGGCCTCCTCCACCCCCTCCCCCGGGATGGAGCTGAGTCGAGGGGCGCAGCGGGCCCGCTCGGCCGGCGGGCGGTAGGGACACTTGGCATTGAGCAGCCTGCGGAGGGGCACCAAGGGCACGATGGCGTCGCCCAGGAGCTGCTGCTGGACGTGGCGGAAATCGCTCTGTCTCTTGAGGCGCTTGAACTCGTTGAAGGCGGAGGCCGAGGTCTGGTAGAGGAGCAGGGCCATGGCGCGCGCCTTGTCGGCCTTGGAGACCAGCACAGCGTGGCAGCGCAGCACCACCGCCTTGTTCTTCACCTGGTGCCGGTACACCCAGGCGAACACCTTGGGGTGCCGGCGGTCGGCGGCGCAGTAGGTGATGCGGTGCAGCAGGTACGCGTGGCCCGGCCGGCGGGCCCCCTTCTCGGAGGGCGTCATGCGGATGCCATGAGGGCCCAGCGTCAGCTTCATCTTGGCCCCGCCGGCGCCCGCCTCGCTCTTGGCCCAGATCTTGCCCACCGCCTCCTCGGTGCAGCCCTCGCCCTTGGCGTGCAGGGTGACGGCGTTTCCCAGGTACCGCACCGTGTACGTCGGGTCCTCCTTGTTTAGCTCCACTTTCTGGCGCTTCCCGCGGAAGACGCTGCCCAGGCGCTCCAGCGGGCACTCGGGCAGCAGGTCCGGGCAGGAGCGGAGGAAGCCGGCCAGCAGTGCCGCGTAGCTCAGCCCCGGCCCCAGGCTCTTGCCTTTGCACTTACGTTCATTTTCCACCAGCACGAACTTGCTCCGGCGCCAGGGCAGCATCTCGGCTCCGCTCCGCTAATCCCGGCCTCGCTCGCAAGCAGCGGGACCACCCCCCAAGCCCCGAAGCCGGTTTGGGGGCTGTCCCCGCACCCCCCGCGCAGGGGGTGAAGCCCCTACCCCGGCGGCGGGACGCGGCCGCCGTATCCGATCCGGCTGCCCACGGAGGATGCGGAGCCGAGCAGCCGCCGCGCTCCGGGTGCCGCCTGCGCCTGATGCTGCGGGAGCGACGGCGGCGGCTGCGGGGACGCGGCTCTCCGTGGGCTGCTCCACCTCCCCGAGCACGCGGGGAGCCGCCGGTGAACTGCCCCCGCCAGCTCCGTGCGCGCTCGCTCCGTGCCCCGGCACGGATACGAAGCCGAGGGGGAAATCGAGCCCCGCATCCTCATGCAGCAGCCCGACCCCCAGCGCCGAAACCCACCGGCGTGAGGGGAAATTCTCCCATTTCCCACCCGGGGAGGGGATGATTTTGGGAGAGTCAGGTGGTGGCTTCTGACACTGGAACCGCAAACAGGTGGGGTTTTTTTCCCCCCAAATCAGTACATTGCACAAGGGTGTGTTGCCAGGATTTGCAGATCCTGCGGGTTTTCTGGCATTTTTCTCTCCAAACCTCCCATTTGCCCCTGTTATTTCCAAGCCACTCAGACCTCCTTGCTGTTCCTCTCCTTTTGGGCAGAGCTGGCTTTTAACCTGTTGCTTTTATCTCTGGCCAAGGCCCTAGAACAGCTTCTCTCCAGAAGAAATGGAATGTTATTTTCCCATGGCACAGCTCAGGGGGGATTTCTGGGGAGCACTGCGAGGTTTCAGCCCTGCAGTGGAGTCTGAGGCTGCTCAGGATTCAGCGCCTTTGGCTCAAACCCTGGTTTCCACCTTTTCTTTTTTTTTTACCATCTGGATGTAAAGCAGGAAGACCCCCAGGCTTGGGCATGCTCTGTTTGCCTTGGGATTGAAAAATGGGGAGGAGAAACAGTTAAAATAAGACCATGTGCCCCCACTTTTAGTCCATTTGGGAAAGAAAACCAGAGTGGGGTGGTGCAGGGAATAGGAAGCCATTTGCCAGCAGCTTCCCAGATTTTCTGCAGTTTGAGTGAAGCAAATACAACCTTAAAATAGCAGCTTCACAGGCAGACAGCACCAGCCCCACTCTCTCACTGCCGCGGCCTTGACAGCCTCATAGGTTTTTGCAGCCAAAATAATAAAAAATGTATGAATTTGTCTGTTTTTCAGCTTTTCTGATGCAAACATGGGCTGTGTGGTTTGCTCCCGGTGCAAAGATGGTTTTGGGGAGATGGCAATTAGGGAATTACTGCTAATGAGAAAGATTTCTATCCATGCTAGCCTCTGTCTTTCATTATTTCTATTCTTGCCCTCATTTACTGAGGTGAGGACTGTGTTTACTTGCTCAGTGTTAATATTGAGAGGGCAGGTGTGAACCCACACTGAAAGCTTCTTTATTTATAGATCCCACATTACTGGGTTGGGGGGGGGCTGTGGTGTCCTTCTACACTGGTTTGATCCCACAGTGCCACCCACAAGTTGCCCTAGGACTGGTTTTCCTTTTTTCCTCCCAGATTTTGGGGGGCAAAGGAGACTCTGCACCTCATTTTATATAGGGGAAAACAACCTGGGTTTGCACTTGAAAGCTGAAAAAGAGTTGTGGGCTGGTTCAGGGCTGCCAATCCCTCCTCTCACTCACTGCCCTGGTAAGGAGTGAACTGTCATCATTGGGTTCCAGAGTGCACAGGCACCCTCACAGTGTTTGGGAGGTGGGTTTCCTGGTTATCCCTTGGACAATACCGATCTCAGCATCCCAGCTTTGGTTTCTTGGGGTGCCTGTGGTGGTCTCACTGTCCCATGCTCTGTTTCAGCTCCTGGAGTTTCAGCCCCATGAGAAGCCACTGCCAATTTGGACGCTGCTTCCCAGCCTGTTGTGGCTCCTCAGCAGTGACCCAGCAACAAGATTTGCTGGCAAAACCAGCAGGTAAGGTCAGAATCCTCCCCAAATCCAACAAACTGGACAAAAATCCCAGTGATAAATCCCTGGGGGCTGTGACACCCGTTCTTGCAGCTAGAAAATGGGGCAGGAAGCTCCTTGGGCAAGGGGAAAAATAGAGAAATCTTTAATTAAAAAGCAATTTGATGATCACCGGGGAACCCTTTACCTTGTGTGGGCTGATTCCCATGGAAGCATCAGCCAAACTGAATTTGGGCTCCAGCATGAGGGCATCTCAAATTGGGCTTTTGGCCACCTGTGTCTTCAGCCATTTTCCCCTGCTGCCTGTAGTTAAAAGACCTGGGAAAATGTGATATATACAGATATTATTTTTTTATGCTTTCAGTCATATTAATTTATTTCTTTTGATCTCACTGATCATAAGTTGTTGTTCCTTCCCCCCTAGGAATGATTTAATGACATTTTCCTGTGGAGCCACAGAACCAGTTTTGAACTGAGGATGAAAAAAACCTCCGGGACGGCGGCGGAAAAATGCTCTGCTGTGATAGAGAAAGGAGGAAGTAAATAACAAAAACAGGAGAAATTGGAAAAAATGAAGCAGCAAGCAGGGAGAGGATGTGGGAATCCCTGAGCACGATGCTTTGGGGGCCAGGGCTGTCCCTGAGGATGCTTCCCGGAGTTCAGCTGCGTGCCGGGGCGTTATCCCGGCGTCCCGGCCAGCCTATTTTCCAGGCGAGGAAATATTTAACTGCGGCGTCAGCGGGCAGGGCAGGCGGGCGCAGGAATGGAGGGAGGCGGGCAGCACCCGGTCCCCGCTGTCCCCCGAGGCCAGCTCCAGGCTGACCATCTCCAGCTCCTGCTGCGCCGCAGCCGGGAGGCCAAAAACTGCGCCTATTGCCCCTACAGCCGATTCCCGGTGGGAGCCGCACTGCTCACCACCGGCGGGGAGATCTTCTCGGGTAAGATGGGGACCTGAGACCCCCCCCGAGGATTTTAGGGAGCCCCCAGCAAGCCTTGGGTCATGTATGAGGGTGTAGAGGGGTCATTGTGGGGTGCTGGTGTTGTGAGTCCTCCCCCGCCGCCTCTTGGCAGCTGCCATCCCGCACTGAGCCAAAGATCACAGCGGATCGGAAAATAAATAGAGGAAGCAGGGAAAATGGCTTTTCTTTGTAAATTCCCTGAGAAGAAACGAGCTGGTGGAGTTTGGGGTGGCTGATGCTGGGGTTGTCCCTGCAGGGTGCAACGTGGAGAATGCCTGCTACAGCCTGGGGGTGTGCGCTGAGCGTACCGCCATCCAAAAAGCCATCTCCGAGGGGCACACCAGCTTCAAGGCCATGGCCATCGCCAGGTGAGGGTGCTCTGAGAGCTGGAATGGTGAAGGATAGGTTGGGGAACCAGCAGGAAAAGCCTCGCTGCTCTTCAGGGACAGCTTCTTTTGCAGCAGCCCCATCTTTTGGGGAGGGAAATAAAGTTTTTGCGTGGTGTTTTTGGAGGAATTGGGGGGCAAATCTGTTGTGGTTCTGTGTTTATCGGGGCATGAAGATCTTCTGCAGGTGTTCTCCCCTCTTCTGAGCTCAAGACTGAGCTCTGTGCCTTTCTTCTTTGGCAGTGACATGGGGGACCACTTCATCACGCCCTGTGGTGCCTGCAGACAAGTTATGAGAGAGGTGACAGCTTGTATGGAGCTCCGCAGCTCATCCCCTGACCCCAGACACCATTCCCTGACCCCAGACACCATTCCCTGACCCCAGACACCATCCCCTGACCCCAAGCATCTCACCCTAAAACACCTGGAGGTACCAAGGAGGGTGCAATCCTCCGTCCTCAGCCCCAGGACTGGCTCCAGGCTCCTCAAATTGCATTATCTGCTGGGAAAGGGGTATTCCAACCCTTGGTGGGTGTTCAGTGGGAATCCATTAGCTTGCCCTCCCCAGGGGGTTTATTCCTCCAGGTGCAGGGTTTTGCCCTCGACTCCTTGCTCTGGCTCTGGCAAGTCTGAAAATGGGGGTTTTCCTGCAAAAGCTGAGCTTCCCACTGTTCCTGTCCAGCTCTCATCTCCCTCCTCTGCAGGAATCCCAGCACCCACAGCCCGTTTTTGGGTTGTTAATATTTAATGGGTTGCGGGGCTCTGCTCAAGGATCAGATTCAGCAGGTTCAGAGGCACTGGGGCTCATGCTGGTGGGGTAAAATCACAGGATCTGAGCCCAAAAAATCCTCTGGGGGAAGTGAGATCTGCTGATAAGCCAACCCAAAATACATGCAATAGAGGGGGATGCTCCCTGTGAACCTGAAAAAAAGGGGTATATGAGTAATTTGGGAAAGAAATGCAGGTTCTTCCCTTCTTCTCCCTCATGAGGCACTTCTTTCTCCTCTTCTCCTCCAGTTTGGCACAGACTGGGATGTCTACCTGACCAAAGCAGATGGCACCTACATTGTCAAGAGGCTGGAGGAGCTGCTGCCACTCTCCTTTGGCCCTGAGGACCTGAAGAAGGTCTGAGCAGCATGGCCACCACCAGCCTTTGCCCTTAGGCACAGGGGAGAATGGTTTTCCCCAATTTCCTCAGCATTTAAGCAACTTGATGGGAACCACACAGTTGGAAATATGTTTATACTGTTAAGTTGCCTGTTCCTGTGGCTCATCTTCTGATTCAGTGTTGATTCGCAGACTCCACCTTCACTTTACCCTGAGGAAATGGCAAAATCAAATCATAGAAATTCCCTGTTATTAGTAAAAAAAAGCATCCAGACATCCCTGTAGGCAAAGGAGGACATGGGTTTGATGCACAGCTCAAACAGGCTTTGGTACAGAAACCACTCCTGAATAATGCAAAATCATTGCTTAGGAAAGTGCTGGATCCTTCATCTCTAAAGGGAAGCGAAAGCAAGAAGGAAAATGTCCATCAGCCCCAGAAGTAATTAGTGAGGCAATCCAGATTAGGTGGATTGCTGGAACAGGATTGTTATCGCCCTGAGCATGTCCTTTGCTCGTTTCTCCCCAGCTTGTTTTCCTTGCTTTTATTCTCTTTGGGGTGAAGAAGAGGACAAGGAGTTTTTGAGAACTTCTGGAGAGTTTTGTACTTCCAGGGTAATGCCATTTGTTGATTGTACTATTGATTTATAATACAATGATAAATTAATTAATTACATTTCCCAACTAGCACTGGGTCGAGCATTTCTGTCATGCCCAATTGAAATAAAAGCAGTTCTGGTTTATCTCCTGCAGTTGTAGCAAGTGATGAAACACAGGGAGTGGGTGTCCTGGGGCGGTCCTGCAGCCCAGGCAGGGCTGGGAGGTGCTGGATGTGACCTGGGAACCTCATGAGGTTCAACAAAGCTGAGTGAGGGTGCTGCACCTGGGTCACAGCAACTCCCAGTATCCATACCGGCTGGAATGTGGAGAACTTTCCTGCTGGGAGGGACTTGGAGATGCTGGTGAATGAGAGGCTGGATGTGCCTTGGCTGTGGGGCTGATCCCACAGCATGGGCAGCAGGGGAGGGAGGGATTCTGGCACAGAGTGCCCAGAGAAGCTGTGTTGCTGCATCCCTGGAAGTGCCCAAGGCTGGGTTTTGATGGGGCTTGGAGCAAGTTGGGTAGTGGAAGGTGTCCCTGCTCATGGCAGGGGTGGAACAAGATGGGCTTTGAGGTCCCCTCTAGCCCAAACCAGTCTGTGATTCTGTGATTCGATGATTCCACACACTGGGCTGCGCCCTAGCTGTTCCCCGGGCAGTGCTGTACTCCATGCCAAGGCACTCCCAGCTGTGTCCTCCATGCCCTGCATTGCACAAGGCTTTACCTTGGCTGCATCCTGCTCTGTGCCCTGTTCTCTGCCCTGCTCCATGACCCATTCCATGCCTTGCCTGATGCCCCACTCCATGTCCCCTTCCATATCCTGCTTCATGCCTTGCTACATGTTTCACTGCATGCCCCCTCTACGACCCATTCCATGCCTCACTCCATGTCCCCGTCCATACACTGTTCAGTTCCCCACTCCACGCCTGCTCCATGGCTTGCTCTATGCCCCATTCCATGCCCCATTCCCATGCCCTGCTCCCTGCCCGTCTCCATGCCCTATTCCAGGCCCATTTCCACTCTTCACCCCTGCTCGGTGCCGCACCCCGTGCCCCATTCCCTGCCTCACTCCATGTCCCTCTCCCTTCCCATTCTCTCTCCGTCTCCGTCCCCATCCCCGCCCCGTGCCGGGGGGCGTGGCCTCGCGGCCTCGTGGGTGTGTTTCTGGGCGTGTCCTCTCCCTATTGGCCCGCTCTCGGCCCCGCCCCTCGCCCTGCCGCGGAGGCCATGGCGGTGCGGCTGCTGCTGGCGCGGGCCCTGCGGCTCCTCCCGCGGTGCCGCCCTCCNCTGCGCGGCTCGGCTGGCGGGCTGGCGGCCGTTGCGCGGCGGGGCCGCGGCGGCGTCTGCCTGGCGCTGGCCATGGCGCTGGGCCTGGTGGAGCCGCGCCTGGAGGAGCAGCGCCGGGCTGAGGCGGCGTGTCGCCACATCCAGGTGGGAAGCGGCCCGGGGATCCCGCTGGGCAGCGCCTGGGGCGCCCTCCGTGAGGGGGCGGGGGGGCGTTGCTGGGGGGAGACCTTCAGTCACCCCCTCAAAGACGGGCACAGGGGGTCGTAGCCCTCTGGACATCCTTCATGGAAGAGGGTGGTCCTTGATGTGTGGAGCCCCTTGAATCGCTCTCCATGAACGTCACGGAGTGTCAGGGCTGTGGGCAGCCATTTGGACAGCCCCCCCCCCCCCCCCCCCCCCACCCCATGAAGGGAAGGGAGGCCCTTGCTTTGGGGAGTCCCTCAGCCCCCATTAAGGGCATTGAGGGGGTCATTGCTCTGGAGGAGCCGTTGGACATCATCTATAAAGGGGAGAGGGATTCTTGTGAGGAGCCCCTCAGATGCCCCCTCTCAAGGGGAGGGGGGGGTCACTGCTGTGGGGAGTCCCCCAGACACTCTTGGTGCAGGAGAGGGGAGAGCATTGTCTGAGGGGAGCCCCTCAAACACCTCTCATGAAGGGAAGGGGGATCACTGCTGTGGGGAGCCTCCCTGACAGCCCCTGTGAAGGACACACTGTGGGGAGCCCCCCAGACACCTCCCCATCTCTCCCCGAGGAAGGTGGGGGGTGCTGCAATGAATAGCCCTCAGGCACCTCCCCAAAGGTGGGGACTGCTGGGAGGAGCCCCAGAGGCACCTCCTTCTCCCCAGAGATAAGATGCTGGGGAAGCCTCTCACTCAGAAGCCCCTCATCACCCTAAAGCAGGTACTTCACAAGGCAGGGGACCCACACTCCCTATCCCCTCACAGAGGGAGGGGGTTGGGGTCCTGGTGATGGATGTCTCATGTCTCAGGACACTGATGTTGATCCCCAGGTCCGTCCCCTCTGCCTGAGACAGACGGGGACCCCGTGGTGCTGGGCCAGGCCTTGCTGGCAGGGCATGGGGGCCGGATGGCGCTGAACATATTTCCTGGGTAAAAATAGACCTTTGGTATTCAGAGCCAGCTGTCACCTGCTCCACCGACCAGCAGACCCATTCCCTGAAGTTTCTCAGGATGCTTTCTCTTCTCTGTCCTCGCTGGGTTGTTGCATTTGGTGTCCTTGGGTCTGTGTCCAATGTCCCATCCCTAGGGTGTCACCAGGGCTTTGGAGCTGCAGCTCACAGAGAATGCCACTCATGTGTATCAGTCCAGGTGACAGCTGGGGCACCACCAGACCTGTAGGATCATGAACTGTGATGAAACTCCAGAACAACCTCCCGTGTGTTGTTTTCCCACATCTCTTGATTTCCTCCCCCAGCTCCCTCCCATCATGGATTCACTCTTCCTCAAACTGACCAGCCCTCACAGTCGACTGCCACAAAAAAAGGCCTCTGTTTTTTCCTGTTGCTGCTTTTAATTGGATTTTCTTTTAAATGAAGTTTGCCTGATTTATTTATGGAGAGGGGGAAAAGTGTAATAATGCATCTTTTTTCAGAAGTGTTCAGTTAAACTATTCTTTACACAACTACAGAATCATGGAATGGTTTGGGCTGGAAGGGACTTTCTCTTTCCACCCCTGCCATGGACAGGGACACCTTCCAGTACCCCAGGTTGCTCCAAGCCCTTTCCAGTCTGGCTTTGGACACTTCCAGGGATGGGGCAGCCACAGCTTCTTTGGGCAAAATATATTTACATTCTAGATTAGCAAATGACTCCCCCTACAGGTTCTTCTTCTTCCCTGGAAAAGGGCACCTTTAGAAAAGACTGGTTTAGGGGTAAATTGTATCAGACAAAAATATGTGGCCTGCAGATGATCTTTCATGTGGTTACAGTGATTTTAGCGCAATGGTTAGAGTCTGATTGAGACTTTCAGGTTGGACCAACCCACTGGGACATGAACCAAGTTCTCCTTTGCTGGGAAGTCTGGGATAACTGAGCGGGCTTTTCTGTTCATATTCCTTTCAGACCGTGTTTGTTGGTAAGAACAAGCCACAGAAAGATCCCCTGAGCTCCTTCCGCTGGCAGGGCTTCAAGCTGGAGGAGTATCTCATCGGCCAACCCATCGGGAAGGGCTGCAGTGCCGCCGTGTATGAAGCAGCTATGCCCTTCTGTCCCGGTCCTCAGGATCGGGCGGACAGCAGCCGTCTCCCAGCCGTGCAGCAGGACTGTGGCTCTGCTTCCCAGAGGGCTGAAGAGGAGCCTGTAGTGAAGCACCAACCGAAAGGGGCTTTTCCCTTAGCTATCAAAATGATGTGGAACATTTCGGTAAGGAGTCGGCGCTAAGTCCCCCGTGTCTGTTTTTGGGGAATTCCAGCTGGAATGTTTAATACTGAAGTGGTGAAAGCGCTAATTATGGGGTGCAGGATGAGTGTGTCACAACAAAGCTATTGGTAGGTGACACTGGAGAAGTCAAGTGTTAGTGAAGAGTCCCAGAGTGAGGTAATTAGCATTCATCATCCTCTGGAATCAGCACTGAGATCTGCTGCTGGAGCTGTTGGGTATGGAGGTGATGTTTTTGGAAGAAAAGGTTTTCTGAGACTGGTTCTATTGGAAAGGTCTAAGAAGGGAATCACTGCTGCCAGTGATTTAGGAATTGGTGTCCTGTTAGTATCAGGACAGAGGTGGGTTTTCTTCCTGAAGAGTCAGTGGTCTCAGGGTGCACAGTGACCTGCCTGCTGTGTCCCCTTGCTGTGAGGTGACTGTCCAAGATCTGCTCTTGTGTTTCCCAGCCTGGGTGACTGGTGATCCAGTTCCTCAATGTGGCTCTTCCATGTTTAAAAAAAATCCATGTGGCTTTCCCCATTGATGTAACAAGTGAATATTTCAAGAGAATCTTCCAAAATGCCAAGATATGGAATCCCTTGGAGTCCAGAAGTACCCTGGCGTTTAGCTGTGGGCTCTTCCACTTGGGTTTGGAAGTTGAAAGTGAGTGATAAGGTGTAGTTTGGATTGCTGACCGTCAAGGATGCATTTGAAGTGACAAATAGGTTTCTTTCTGCAAATAAAGGCCTTGTGGCCTCCCGTGAGATGTGATTGTTGTTGCAGGCTGGTTCCTCGAGTGAAGCCATCCTTGATGCCATGGGCAAAGAGCTCGTCCCAGCCACAGGCATTGCCTTGTCCGGGGAATATGGAGCTGTCTCTGGCCGCAGGTATGGAGGTGGCAAGGTGCTAATTTTATCCCTTGATTAATTTTGCAGCAATTTGCATGGTTAAGAAGGTGGACAGGGCTTTCTAGGATAGCTGCTGAAAGCAGGTAGACCTGGGGATTGTTAAGTTTGTTGGCATGCAGGGAATTGCATTGCTGAACTGTGTGGTCCAGAGGGGGTTGGAAGGGTGCACCAATAATTTGGGAGCATTTGGGGTCCCGCCAGGGTCTGGTGGGTTTCTGTGGCTGTGTCTTACCTTCCCTGTGTTGAAATGTGTTGGCATTTGCTGAGGTAAAGGTGGAAGGAGTCACTGTTTAAACACCGTTTGAATTTGTATTATGATGCTTTTTAATTGCATCACTGCAATCAGTAACAGTTTGAGTGTATTAAACGTCAAATGATTCCACTGTAATACAATTTGACTGTGAGGTCTGAGAACTGGTTTGGTGTAAAATGAGTGCTGGACAGGGAGGTTGAAACTGTTTTAGGGCAGGAAAACTGGTGAGAAGGAAAATGGAAATGACTGAGTTCCTACTCTCTGACCTGAGTGGGAGGTGAGCAAACAACGTGAAGGTAGAAAATCTCATGGAAACTTCTAAATTACCTCAAGTTAGCTATCTTTTTGTTCAGAAATGCATCTTTTTGTTCCATTTGAACCAAAGCAGTGCACAGCCCAGATTGTCTGATTTAAATTTCAAATCCATCCCGGCTGCCAATACAAATGAATAATGAATGCTGTGCCCATGGCTGACTGGGAATGCAGTAGAGCAGCCAAAGGGATATTTGACATTCAGGGGATGAGAGATCTTTGTTGCAGACAAATAGGTAACCTGCTTTTCAGGGTAGGGAGAGCTTCCTGCCTGTGCCATAAAATAAGAGGGTCTAAATTGATACTCCCAGTGTGAAGTTGACCTTTATTATATGTCTAACAAAGTAATTGCATTTGGATATTATTCTCTAGAGCTGCTGTAGCTCTTTTTGAATGGAGAAGCAGTCTGTCCCTGGCTCTACCTTTGTTAGCAGCATGGAAGGGTTAGTGAGGTTTGAGTAAAATGAAAGCTGTGTGTTATATGTGAGGGTTTTTATCAAAGCTTTGTTTGTAGTGCAGGTAAAACACCTTATTTCCTGTTTGGCCATTGTGAATAGGGAAATCCAGTTACAGCAGAGCCCCTTGATTGGCTCAGTTTGCTCTGGGAGGCACCGGGGTGGATTCTGAGCTCTGGAGAAGGTGCTGGGAGGTGCCCGTTGCTGCAGTGGGTCCCTACGGGCTGTGGGTGCTCTGCATCCACCTGGGAAACACACTGGGCTGAGATACTGGTTGGGAAATGGGCCATGGAACTGCTGCCCATGTTCTTGTTCAGTGAATGGATTCCAGGATGTGAGTGTCTGACTATTTGCTTAACATGCAGTCCTTTAATCCACCCTGTGCAGCTTTAATCTCCCTCTGATGAGGCTTCCAGGGCAGAACCAACGTGTTTGCTCACTTCTGGGGAACCCTTTGTTGGGGAGGACAGGCCATAATAATGAAAAGTAATTCCAGCAATGTGCCTGTGATCCATCAGAACCAGGTGAGGGATTGGTGCAATCTGTGGTGTCTTTCCTCTGCACAGAAAACCTGTCCTTGGGAGGAAGAAGCTGCAACCTCATCCGAATATAATCCAGGTGATCCGAGCGTTCACGTCCTCTGTCCCTTTGCTGCCTGGAGCCTTTGCTGACTATCCTGACGTCCTTCCATTGAGCCTGAACCCCAGAGGGATCGGTCACAGCCGCACACTCTTCTTGGTGATGAAGAAGTAGGTGGAGAGAAGCTGGTTAACGTGACTTGGGTACTCTGTCCCTGCAAAGCTGGGGTCTGGGCTGCTGCCAAAGAGCAGAGTATGCTCTTGGAAACGCCTCCCAGGGACCTTTTCCAAGTCCTTGAGGTTCTGACTGTGCTTCCACAATGAAGACAAACCGTTCTTTTTAATAATTACCCCAAATTAAAGTGAGAAATGTGGAGTTTGTCCCCATTTGTCTGCCCTTCTAAGCCTGAACTTCACCCCTAGTCTGAGCATGCTGCTAGAGATGGAGTAGAATCAGTAATGAGATCAGCCAACACTGAGATTGAAGTGCCAGTAATAAGCCTCCAGGACAGTAATTTCTACTTTTTTCCTTGTTCTGCCTAGTTACCCCTGCACGCTGCACCAGTATCTGCAGGAGAACATTCCAGATGTTCGCCTCTCCACAGTGATGATTCTACAGCTCTTGGAAGGTGTGGACCACCTTGTTCGACATGGAATAGCACACAGAGACCTCAAGTCTGACAACATCCTGGTTGAATTTGATTCTGGTATGTAGATCCCTGGGGATAAATGCCAGTTAATTCACAGAAGTGATTCAGTCATGTTGGTATTCAGGGAAGTCCCACCCAGCTGCGTGTTCAGGGAAAGAAGCATCAAACCTTTTGAATAATCTCAGGTTTAGTTTTTAGCCTAGTGTTTGCTGTCACTGCAGCAAGTCATCGATCCTGTCTGTGCCTGAGGTTTTGGATCATTAACGTGGACATAGTGTATTGCTGAGGTGATGGATTGCATGAGCAGAGCCAGCATTGACTGGAGCATCCGGGAACACCACGTTTGGGATGCTGCTGGAGCCTTTTTTTCAGGCTCTTGGTTCTGTCATCTTTCCCAAGCCAAAGAATACAGGGAGCTTCTTGAAATCCCAGCCCATGGCCAGGTTAATAGTGCTGCACCCTGGGATGATGAAACGTGGGTTGGGAGGGGAGGGAAGCAGCATTTTCATCGACATGTTCTTCTGTCAGCCTCTAACAGCAGTTTTAATTACCTGAGCTCTTTTTTGGTGTGATTGAGATTGAAATGGACAGGAAGCAATAGGAGGCAGGCAGGTCTGTACAATTAGGAGTGGAAGAATTTTATTGAAGAGTATCAGGGGGAGAGACAGAGAGACCACTGGAATCCACCCTGCCTTTCTGGAGACCAGCCCAAGAGGCAGGCAACACAGAGGATTCTCTGTTCCCCAGGGCTCATTTAGAATCCTAAAATCATGGAATGGCCTGGGTTGGAAGGGACCTTAGAACTCTTCCCATTCCAACCCTCTGCCATGGACAGTGACACCTCCCACTAGACCAGGTTACTCTACTGAATATCTTCACCCACAATCTTGATGAGGTGGTCAAATGCCCCCTCAGTCAGTTTGCAGAGGACACCAGGCTGGGTGTTGATGTGATGTGGTGTTTGGTGCTGCCAAACTGAACCCTAACTGGCAGTCCTGTGTTGTTCACAGCTGGCTGCCCCTGGCTGGTCATCACTGACTTTGGCTGCTGTTTGGCAGATGAGAACATCGGCCTGAGGCTGCCCTTCACCAGCTCCTATGTGGATCGGGGTGGCAATGGCTGCCTTATGGCACCTGAGGTAAATCCCTGTGCAGCAGTGCTTTGTGGTGCTGGTTTTCTGCTTGTCCTGCTGTTGGGACTATAAGTTTTGGTGGCATAGAAGGTTTGTGTCCTACCTTGAGTGAACATCTTGGTGAACATCTGTGCTGAACTATGTCAGATACACACCTTGAGCTCTAACAGGTGAAACGTAATCAGTTGGTGTTAACATGCAGAATCAGCCTTTCCCCCCCAGCCCAAATTTAGTCTTTATTCAGACCCCTTTCTGTGTAACTACTAAGAATTTTATGCAGCAGGCCTTGTGTTGCAACAGTAGCTTTTGGCTGAAGTTCAAGGCGGTTGTGAAATTATTTACAGTTCCTTTTTATTTCTCTCATAAAAAGCCTAATAAAAGCCAAGATACCCTTAACTGTCTGCTGGACCTGGAGCCCCTTGCCATGGTGTTGGTTGTTATTCTGCTAGTCTCCTGTCTCCATAAAACCAGCAGGAGATAGCCCTTGGGACTCTGGGAATGCTGGTCAGGGCAACGGCTAAAGCCTCGGTGCAATGTTCAGACTCCTTCCAGCATCCCAGTGGGCTGAGCAGTGCCAGAGACTTAGAGCATGCCAATAGGGAGTGTTTACACCACAGATTCAGATGCAACCCACCTTTGGATTCAGTGTCTAAGTTTATTACAGGGAAAATGCTAATTTGAGCATTAAAAATTGAATTTCAGTACAGAGGCTGCATGCGAGCTGTTGATTTGAGTAGCCCACTCTCTGTGGCAGGTGATCACAGCGTCACCTGGTCCAGGCACGGTGATCAACTACAGTAAAGCTGATGCTTGGGCTGTTGGAGCGATTGCCTACGAAATCCTGGGCCTGGCCAATCCTTTCTATGGCCATGGGGACTCGACTCTGGAAAGCAGAAGTTACAGGGAGGACCAGCTGCCAAGCCTGCCCGACCACGTGCCCCTTGACGTGAAGCAGGTGATAAAGATGCTGCTTCAGAGAGATCCCAACAAGGTAAGAAGCTGTTGCCTTCAAGATATCCTCTTTGGGAGCATCCCTGGTGGATCATTTTGCCTTGGAGGGCTGCAGGTGCAGGGGTTAATCCAGATCTCACTGCAGGATCAAAGGGCAACATAAGGATCAAAGCCAAAAAAGTCTTTGCTGAGTGGTGCTGAATCATTTCGGGGATTTCAGGACATGTTTGTGTCGGGACCAGACCTCACATTGGAGGGTTACACACGACATTATATATACAGTAATAGTCTCAAAGAGCTTTCTAATTCACAGGGTGGTGCCTTAGGGGGGGCCCAGGGAGTTTTGGAGGTGCCAATCCTCCATGCTGGTGATGTGGCTGAGTGCAGCAGGGTCAGCTAATCTCCCCTCCCCTTCCTCTTGCAGAGGTTGTCTGCCAGAGTGGCTGCAAACGTGCTGCACCTGAGCCTCTGGGGTGACAGTGTTGTAGCATCCAGGTCCCTGAAACCTGACCAGATGATCACCTGGCTGCTCTGCCAGTCTGCAGCCACTCTGCTCACCAACAGGCTGGCGGAGAAGAGCCAGGTAGAAACCAAAATGAAGATGTGCTTCTTGGCAAACCTCGAGTTTGAAGATCTCTGGGCAGCAATACTCCTGTTGCTGGCCTGGAGAAGCCACTCTGGGTGAAGGAACCACCTGGAACATGAGCATCCCACATATATGGAACTTTCTAAAGGCACATAGGAACCTGTCCTTTCTGTCTGTCTGGAGTCCTGTAGTGCATTAGGGAACAAGCTGCAGGCCTGTGTTTAGGAGCTGGAGTTTCTCTCTAGCAAGTGTTAACCACGCTGCTTTTCTGTCCCTGCTAGAGGAGATGGCCTTGCTTCCTTACCCTCTGGGGGGGGAGGGTGTGTGGACCTTGCAGGTGTCTAGAGGTGTGTGGTTGGTTTTGCTCCCATTTGGGAATTAATTGACTTGTAAGTGGTGTGTTGAGTGAAGCAGATTCCTTTCAGAGGGGTGGCTGGGAGGGGGCAGTGTCTGCCTGCATTTTACATAGAAACATCACAATTTAAACAACACACAGATCCAAGCTGATAAAGCGACCTGCACTTTCTGTTCTTGGGGTAACCAGGGTGGTTTGAAACTCATTTTCTTCTGAGCTGTGAAATGACAGCCTGAAAACTTCCTGATGAGGTGCTGCCTGGTAACGCGAGCGTCAGCAGCACTAAAAACCTCACAGTTGTACGCAGGATAGTGGAAGCACATCATCCTCAAATCCCGCTTATCGTTGTTCTTTACTGTTGTAGCTCTGTGGTGGCAGCTGCCCCAGGGTGCAAGGCTGAGTCAGACTCTCCAGTTAGGGATAATGCTCCAAACAAAGTGAGGCTGGGCAGCAGCCCCTGCTTAAAGAGCTTCCTGTGATGCTCTGCTCTTTTACCTGCCTGTGTTTCCATCAATGAAATAACA
Source organism: Nicator chloris (assembly GCA_013400495.1). Taxonomy (NCBI): domain Eukaryota; kingdom Metazoa; phylum Chordata; class Aves; order Passeriformes; family Pycnonotidae; genus Nicator; species Nicator chloris. Next base: position 73,620 of record WAAE01004277.1, on the reverse strand, counting down.
CCCTTTGGTGGGGAGGATGGGAGATATCAATCTAAGTAACAACAGCCATGTGTATGGAACAGCATTCAATTTCATGGCTATAATTGTGTTTAGAGGAACTTGGGGAGAAAGTTATTTATGCTTGTTGCACAATAAATTAAAGGTCTGTGGCTGTGTGGGTTCTCTCAATCCAATTTGGGCTGTGGAGTGTTGGTTCTGGGTAGTCTTAAATGCAAATTCAGCTCTGTCCAGTGCTAACTGTGGAACATGGTGTTTTACTCCAAGTGGAATTTCCCGAAGAGGAACAGACCTTGCCTTGGGGATGTGTTTCATACTCTCCTGCATGATAAATCACTGGCTGCTCCTGCAGTTTCCAGGTGGATGACAACAGCTGATACCCCTAATCATCACGGGGTAACCTGCACTCAGGGTTCTGTGCATTGTTCTGGTGCAGCAAAGAGCACAGAGCCTGGGGAATGGGGGGAGATGAGCTCTTGGGGGGAAAAACTGCAAGAAAAGACCTTTGTAACATTGATCTGACCCAACCAAAGTGTGTGCTGCTGTTTGTTACATTACTGAGCTCTTGAAGTGTGTTTCTGCTGCCTTTGCTTTGTGTGTGCCTGGGTCTGGCAGGGAGTCCCATGCCCTGGACACTCCGTGGAGCCGTTTCAGGAGTAAATGCTGTTCCTGTGTGGTAGATCTCTACTCTGAGCCCTTTTCCTGCCATGAACATCATTCCCGTGCCTTTCCCTCTCTCTCCGAGGTCCAGTCTCTGTACAAGTAGGGAACAGAATTAGGGGCTGGAGCCATCCAGTATCAAGTGTGTTTGTGTTTGCCCAACCAGGGTTTTGTCTGTGCTGATGAACTCCACTCGTTGGAAACCTGCTTCCCCTGGAAACCGTTTCAATTCTATCCTCAAAAATGGCCTAAAATGCTTGTCCTGCAGCTTGTCCCTCTGGATGCCCCCTCCCTGTTAATGCTTCCCCTGTGCTTGCATTTTGTTCCCCTGTGGTTCTGCTGAGGTCAGACTTCCCTTTTGTTTTCTTTCCCTTCTGCCTTCCGCTAACGAGACATTTTTATGATTCTTCAGCATTCTGGGTGCTTTTGTGCAGGGCAGGTTAAAAGTACAGGCTGGTAATGCGACAAATGCTGCCGTGCTGTCTGTCTGCAAATGCCCGAGGGATCAAACTGGGACATCTCCCAGCTTGTCCCTCCTGCCCTGTCCTGCTAATCCCTGCAAAGGTTTCTGCCCCTCACTGCCCTGTTAGTTCCCAGTGTTTGCCAGGACTATGCCATTGGGAAAGGGGGTGGCTGGGAGGGTGAACGTGGAGGCTGGGCTGGATTTCTGCCCTTCCCCAGGCTGTGGAGTGTCCGGTGCACTTTGATCCCTGGAGGGAAGCTTGGCAGCGGGAGCTGGCGCTCTGCCCGAGCTGGGAACGGGCTCCACAGCACCCCTCACTGCATTGCCAGTGGGACAGAGGGTTTGGAGTGTGTGGGTCAGGATGAGGCCTCTGCTCTGGGCTGCCTGCAGCCAGCTGCTGCCCCAGGGAGCTGGGCTCTATCCTCCCAAGCTGGCTGTGACCACTATGGTGACCACGTCACGCCATAGCCTGCAGCCCCGGGCCCTTCTGGCCACCTCCAGCTCCGCAACCAGCGCGTCTGCAGGGTTCCTCCAGCCCCTGGTCCCAGGGAGCAGAGCCCCTAGCTGCTGGAGCTCGCAGTTCAACATGCCCCCCAGTGCCCTGTTCGTGGCTCGGCCCGTGGGGGTCTGCTCCATGATGAGGCTCCCCATTCAGGTGTCAGCAGAGGGACTGGATGTGGCGTTTGTCGGTGTTCCGCTGGACACAGGCACCTCCAACCGGCCGGGAGCCAGGTAAGGGCCAGCCAGGGAAGCTGGTGCTTCCCTCTGACCACCAGGCACGGCTCTCCTGTGGTGAGAGGAATGCTGGGAACAATGCCTGGTGGCGTTCCCCAGCCCTGCCATCGCCCAGGTTCGGCCCGCGTCACATCCGCGCCGAGTCCGCCATGGTGAGGAGGTACAACGGCAGCACCGGGGCAGCGCCGTTCGACTCCCTGCGGGTGGCCGACATCGGGGACGTGAACGTCAACCTCTACAACCTGCCCGACAGCTGCCGCCTCATCCGGGAGTCCTACCAGCAGATCGTGGCCTCCGGCTGTGTGCCCCTCACCTTGGGTAAGGGCCCCATGTCCCCCTGTCCTGCCACTGTGCCCTGGCTCTGTCAAACTCCCTCTATTCCTCCTGGCATCATTCAAAGGCTTGGCTGAAGGCAAGCGGTGGATCTGTCCCCTGCCTGGGCTGTTGTGCTGTGTCGTGGGTAAATTCACAGGCTCTCCGCTGAACAGAATGTTCTGTGATGCCTCTTCCTTTGTGTCAAATAAGAGGATAGGTCAGTCTTTAAATACAACCAGTGACATGTTTTTGGTGTCCTGTTGAGCAGGACCCAAAGCAAGAGCAGGTTTTGTCCCTTGTCTCCCTCCAGCTGAGCGAGCACCAGGCTTGCATGAGGCCTGATTTGGGTGCACGTTCAAGTTCATAGCTGTTACTGCTTGGCATTGCTGAAGGCAGTGAGTGTGGAGTATCGAGGGCAAGTCACCAGTTACAGCATCTTCAGAAGCTGATAAATTAGAAGCCTAATCTAATGTCTATTTAGAAGCCCAATCAAGGGCCCTGCTCCACAGGCTGTACCTGCTGGCAGTCCTGCATATCTGGTCCTCCCTAGAAGGAAGACCAGGAGAAGAGAGGATCCAGGAGAGGTGAGAGGAAGCAAACTGCACCTGGGAGTGTTATTTTCCTTTGGCAATGAAGTCCTGCATAAGTAAGTGCAGGATAAATGCAGAGAGGGAAAAAATGACTTGGGAACAAAAGTAATGAGCGCTGAGCAGCTCGTGTAGTGTATTCCCCCTCTTCCTATGTCCTCTTGCAGGTGGAGATCACACCATAACATACCCAATCCTGCAGGCCCTGGCAGCAAAGTAAGTTTCCAATCTGGAGATGGAGAGAAAGGACCTGGGAAAGAGCCTCAGGAAGGCTCGTGGTTTGCTGCCCCTGCTGGTGGCAGGGCCACCACGCGCAGGACTAAGGTGGCCACCCTGTCTCGACCAGGCACGGTCCTGTGGGACTGGTGCACGTGGATGCTCACACCGACACCGGGGACACCGCTCTGGGGGAGAAAATCTACCACGGGAGCCCGTTCCGGCGCTGTGTGGAGGAAGGGCTGCTGGACTGCGGCCGCGTGGTACAGATCGGCATCCGAGGCTCCTCCTATGACCCCGATCCCCACAAGTACTGCCGGGAACAGGTAAACTGATCCGCAGCCGAGGGCTGTTTGCTCTCCTTGACATAAATACCACGTCAGTAGTGTTTACTTGGTTTCACCGGGACATAAATGCATTTTTTTTGCCTCTTGTTCTATGCCAGCGGCTTGTCTGCAGGACAAGCACTCCCAGCTCACTGAATGTCAGCTGAGTGGAGAGTTAAAAAGTGTGTGTGGAGTGGAAGGTATTTCCAAGTGCACTTCTGCAGCTTCACCCTGGAATGAGGAGTGTTCCCGGTAGACATTCCCCAGCAGGGCAAGGGATGCTCCTCATCTCCCCCCTTTCCCCTAGCAGGTGCCTGTGTGTCTGTGTTCCCACAGGGTTTCCGGGTGGTCCCAGTTGAGGAGTGCTGGATGAAGTCCCTGGAGCCGCTGATGAGGGAGGTGAGGGCGCAGATGGGGGACAGGCCAATGTACATCAGCTTCGATATCGACGGGCTGGACCCCGCGTACGCCCCGGGCACCGGCACCCCGGAGATAGCTGGGCTCACACCTGTGCAGGTGAGGGAGACACCGCTGGCCCTTCCCAGGGGGAAAGGGATGTTTAGCTCCCTCTAAAGGAGGGCGTTTCCCCAGCACAGCAAAGTGAAAGTTTAGGGAGGCCAGGAAGTGTATCCTCGTGGTGATGAGGAAGGGAAATGTGGAACTGATATGATTTGGTCAGTAGAGGTTGGGTTTCCTTACTGGAATATGGGGATAGTAGAACCCAGACTGGTCTGCTAGGTCAGATGTGTTTCTTGATCCCAAATCAATTTTTTCCCTAGGCTTTGGAGATTATTCGTGGCTGCAAAGGCCTGAACATAGTGGGGTGTGACCTTGTGGAAGTCGCTCCGATGTACGATGTCTCTGGTGAGTCTGAAGATGCCTGAGGGCAGGACAAGTGCCTGGCACAGGCGGCTGTGGTTGAAAGCCGTTGGATATACACAGATTTCTTCCTTTTTTTGTCTTGTTTTTTTTAGGCAATACAGCCCTCCTGGGGGCAAACCTACTGTTTGAGATGCTGTGTGTCCTCCCAGGAGTGAAGACACTGTGAGGGCAGTTCCCACCTGCCCTGGGGCAATGCCAGTCTGTGTCCTCAGCCAGACTTTCCATGTCCCCTTCCGTTCAGCCAGCTGCAGCCAGCATGGGCTTTGCAGCATGAAATAAATGCCATTTACCATTAGAAAAGGTACTTTTAAACTGGGAAACTGTAGGGAATAGGCTAGACACCCCATTTAATTGGGGTCTGGAGCTTTGGAGTTGGCTTGGGAAAGGGATAGATGAGGCTAATGCCATTTTGCCTCTGAAATGATTCACCCAGCTTGCTGGAAAAACTGTCACTGGTAAAAGGTTTGTCCCATCAGGATGTCACAGCAGGACAATGAATGTAGAAGAAGGAAGGACATGAAGGGAGCCTGAGCCTCCTGCTGAGAGTAGGGAGATATTTGACTAGATTTCCTGCTGGTGGAATAACCAGGAGTTTCCTGTGGCAGGAGAGGTTTAATGCTCCTGAAATTTCTGAGAGGACATGGAGGTGAAGTCAGTTTGTGGAGACACATCTCCATTAAGGAGACACAGAGCCACCTCATCACACATTAAAATAGTTTATTTTGGTTGCGAACCTGTATTTGTCTTAAAACAAAATGACATCAGTGCCTGTTCACAAATACAAAACCAAAACAAAAACAAAACAACCCCCCCCAAAATAAAAAAGACGAATTTGCCAAATAAGTTAATTCCCCCCCTCCCGGTATCAAAAGTGCAAAATAGGTACCTAGTTCTCAGTCCTACTTGTCAGGCTGCGCTCGTGTCCTGGCTCCTGCTTGCTGTGGATGAAGGGCAGAGACGGGGACAGGGAGGAGTTTGGGAACAGCCTCCACTCTGGGGCCTGGATCCCTTGGCCTCAGCTCCGAGCACTGTGCCATCGCTCAGATCTCACTAGCAAAGTGCACTAGGACCGAATCTCCTCATCTTTGGATTACGAATCACCACGTGTGGAACAGAATCCCATGTGTTTAGAAAATGATGGGGGTGACGGCTCACGGCTGCTGGGAGAGGTCAGATCCCAGGATAAGCAGCTCTGACTGTGGTCTCAAGACAGCAAATACCTGGAGTGCCACGCTGGCACTGCAGCCAGCTAAAGCAGGGGTCAGAGCAGCTTGGCTTTTGCTTCAACCCAGGCAAAAGTTTCCATAAAAATCCAGGAGCTGTGCTCCTGCCCAGCTGCAGCTGGCACAGGTGGACTGATGCAAGCACTCCCTCAGCTCAAGCCTGGCTGAAAGCAGAGCTTACCTGTGCTAAAAAGAAAATAAACCCAAGGATTCTGGCAGCGTGCAACACACACAATGGATGTGAAGGTCATAAAGCCTTCTCCCCTTCCTCAGGGTTGGGCTGAATTCCCTCGCTGTAGCATAACTAGGCACTTTTTTTCATGAGTTGAGGGTTTTCTCCTTGTTTCTGATCAACTGAAGAGACAGCAGAGATCCAGACAGCATTCTTCTGCTATTGCAAATGTTTAAGACATTGTGTGGAGCCTTCTGCTGGGCTAAAATCTATTCCAGCTACATCCTACGTGGCAAGCTGTGGGAAAAATGCGGAAGTGCTGTGGTGATTGCTCCAGCCAGGCGGAAATAAACTCTAGAAGCATGAGGCTGGTATTTCACTCCCTCTCTGCTCCCTGCCAGCACTGTCTGTGTGCCTTCACAGGAGCTTCACAGGAGATCCTGGACAGGGAGAAGACCTCACCTGCTTTCCCTCTATTTTAGTGCCTCATTCTGTGGCCCAGAGTGCACTGGGCTGGAATTAATTAACCTGCCGTGGGGATTGTTTGTAGCATCACAGCCTTTTTTGAAGCATGTTTTACAGGGAATCTGAGGTACCTGTGTGGGTTGGAACATGCTAATCTGCTCCCAGGATGGGGAAATGCAATGAGGCAAGGCTTTGGGAGCAATTAGGGCATGTAGGGAGTGCAATGACTGGAGCATTCTTGGGTTCTGTGTGGGCTCAGCAGCCAGCTCAGGGGTTGGCAGTTGTTCCTACTGCCTGGCTGCTCTGCTAAGATGGTAACTACAGTAGCAAGGGCTGTTTCAGTGAACCCCACTGTTCACTGAGTGCTCTGTGTTCCAAGCCCTGTGGCAAAGGCCACTGCCCCCCTCCCTGTGCTTTGGCAGTGCTGGAGCCTGACAGTGCCACAGGGCTCCAGGTCCACGGAAGGAGGAGGCCTGGGTGCCAGTGTCAGCCCTGGAGCAGTGAAAAGGAAGAACAAACCTCACAGGATTTCAGTCCTGGCCACAAAGGGAAGCCCTGTTGCCTCACTTGGTCACTTGAGGAGTGTTAAGCAGCCACGAGGCTGCTGCTTGTCCTCCCTTTGTCTTACCCAGGGCCACCCTTTCCCTGTGGTGTTGGAAGCAGCTGTTGGGGCACTGCTACAGCAAAGCATTGTCCAAACCCTGCTGTGCAGGCTGTGCAGCTGCTCTAACCTCACACACCCCCACCACTTCCAAAAGACGTAAGAAATACCCAAGCAAACAAACACAAAGCCACGGGAGCAGCCTGAGTGTGGAGAAAGGAAGGTTTGGGGCAAGAAGGAAATGGGTGAGAGGCTGAAACCCAACGTCTCAACCCCCGACTAAACCAAAGGAGCTTCACACGCACGCAATAGTCTGATGATACAGCACTTCTGGGGCAACATTTCAAGAATACAATCGTTGAAGGATGAGGTTCCTTGATACAAAGGAAGGTTGGTTTGTACTACAGCTGGAAAAGTGTTTGCAAGGAGCCCGGGTGATTCCCTGGCAGCTACGTAGAGATTTTTTACACATCTACTGGCTCATAGCAGCTCACGCCTACAATCTGAGGACGCAGGTACAGTTATGGCTCTAGGATACATCGTCTAAAATCAACAGAAGCAGAAAAGGCATCTGAAAAATCAACGTGACATTTAAATGGCTCAGCACTTGGACGGTATTTTACGGCCGTGCCCTTTCCCTCCCTGTTATGGTTCGGCCAGTGAAGCTGCAAGTGGAACCATGACACGAGGAGCATGAAACATGCAGCTCGCCCAGGAGCCCACACCACAGGGGAGGCCCAGCTAAGGTTTGCTACAAGGGCGATGCTCCTGACCCGATTCTGCATCACTTACCATGGGGAAAGCCAAGAGAGAACGACTGCCTGGTGGGAGGAGGCCTTTCGGAAGGGCAGGGCCTGGAGGGTCTGCAGGGTCTTGCCAGAGTTACACCATGCACCATGGGCTAAGCACACGGGACAGGGAGGGAGAACCGCAACCCGGCCCGCGTCACTGGCCGCGGCTGCTCCGCACCCGGGGAAGTCACGGATTTCTTCAACCGAGGTAAAACAAGAGGTAGGATGGGGGGACTTGGGAAGCAGATGTGGCAGGACGAGAGGGGCAAAAGAGACTTCTTGGCTCTTCTGCTGTACGGCATCCAAACGCACGGCGGGGCGGTGGAGGGCACGTGGGTGCGCTTGGTTGTGCTCCCGGGCTCTGAACACGGGAGGTGTGTTCTAGTTGCCGGCCCCAGGAGAGTTTATCTAAAACCTAAAGTCCATTCATCACGCTTGTTTGAGTATTCCTGGAAAGAGATGTCCCTTGTCATCTTCATAAAAAGTTTGTCCCCTTAGAATCTCTGTAAAATCCCTCAGTCTAGTGTGGGCCACGAGGGGATATAGAACCTCTGTAAGGAACCCTCTAGAAGACGTTCCATCCAAAAGGACAATTTGTGTAATTTGTTTTTAATGGATCTAGATCCCGGGCTGCAGGAGGATTTCCCTCTGGCTTCTGCATGTTGTAAAGCATTGTAATCCTCACACGATCCCAGGGTTCCTCCCTCGTCCCCTGATCTGTGAGGCTTAAAGAGGCAGAAGTATTTCTTGTGGCCATTCAGAGCCAGGACATAGCCTGTGTAGTCACGCTCAAGGAAATGCTTGTCATACTGGTTTGGGATGGGGGCTGCATCCTGTGCAAACTCCAGCAGATACTCCAGCCACTCTCGGTGCTTGTCCAGGCTGAGGAAGGAGAAGTGAAGAGAGCTGCTCCTGGGGGAAGAGAAGAGAAAATAGTGGGATGAGCACATGTCTGGGTCTGGCTGGATTCCTACTGGACACGTAAGGAATTGTCAACAAGGGCAGGGTAGTGCAGTGTTGCCGCAGCTCCTTTTTCAGCTCAGTGTATGCAGCACTGTCGTGCTTTCTATTTGTCAAAACACGCAGACAGCCAAAGTGGCACCAGCACCTGACCCCTCTGGCCACCATCACCAAGTCTGGCTGGGAGCAGCTTCTCAGTTTTTGGTGGCTCATTGCCACTGATGAGGGCAGAGGCTGCTTTGCTGGCTAGAAGCATTCACTCCTGGCAAAGGAGCCAACCCTGCTCCTCATGTGTCACCACAGCAGCATCACACAAGTCATTAACACAGCAACAGAAGCCCGGGAGAGTGGCCAACCTACCCTGTGAACGTGTAGACTTCCAGGGCAAACTTCTGGAGCAGGGGGGTTTTAGTGGAGTTGGACAGGATCAAGACGACGTTCATGTGCCCTGGCCTCAGGCGCACCAAGTTACTGGTGTAGTTGATGTCTGTCAGCTCAGTCACCTCAACAAAGCCCTTTTTGGGAATCCTGCTGCAACAAAAAGACCCAGTAAAAGGAGGGCAGGAGACTGGGAGCAACTGAGGATGGGGAAACTGTGAGTGCATTTGCCAGCCTGTTATGCTGAGCCATCCCTGTGCCCTGTAGCAAAAGCCAGTGTAACTGGTGCAATGGCTTGGTTTGCACCTCCCCCAAGGAGTGGGTCAGACCTTTACCTTTCCCCTGAGGACGCTGTCTTGGGCAGCATTGGTGAGAATTGTTTAATAAGTGGATTAGTGTCCCCCTGTCCTTGCTGGCTGGGTCCTGCCTGCACACTGGTCCTCCTTCCTTGCTGTGCCTGCACTGCCCTGCACAACAGCTGCATTATGTGCAACTTCAGCACTTCTCTGCTGTTCACTAACCCTCCCTGCACAGGAGCTCCCCAAGCAAAGCTTCTGCAGAAAACATTCTGGAGAAGTTAGAGAGGGAACCTGTTACTCTCTTTGCTGAAGCTCGTGTCATTCTTCTCCGTCTTTGCAGCTGTTTCTTCTTTTCCCGAGGGTGGAGCGTCCCTTGTGTCACTCGAATCACTGCAGAGGAAGGTGATTTTGTATGTGTTTAAGGCCTTGGGGTTGGGCTGAGGAGCTATCCCTGAGGGCATTTTGGTGTGCACTCACCTGAAAGCCTGAACAATAACAGTGCCAAAGAGAATGAAGAGCGCGGAGAAGAGCAAGGACAGGAGTGGCATCATTTCTCGCCTGAGGGGAAGATGTGCAAGCAGCAGTCAGGTCTGTGAGTTCACATTTTCTGCCTCAGTTTCAGTTCCTGCCTATGTCAGGTAACACTGTGTGCCTCGCCCAGAAACTCAGCTTGTTTCTTGGGTCTTAAAGACCATCATGTTTTTGAGTGCTGTCCTGCTCCCACCCAAAAGGAGGCTACAACTGGATCTGTTTTAAAATAAGGTGACAGGGAAGCAGTGAATACCAACAATGGATGTCCAATCCGTACCAGTTACTGTGAAACAAACTGTCCCAGCAGTCTGAGATGTAGTCCAGTGTGGAGTAGAACCATCGGATAAGGAACATCTGTTCAAAAAAGAACAAAAAGCAAAAAACTAAATGACAAAACTGCTATAAAGAGCTCCAACAGGTTCAGAGCATGCCATGAGCCTCCTGCTGTAAGTAAGAAATCTTGTAGGAGTTTTGCCTTGTTATTTTAAAATATAAATAATGGCTCTGAACAACCATAATGGGACTGTCCACAAAGGTAACACGGATGTCAGGCATCTGGAAAGGCTGGACACTTACGGGAGCGAGCTCATCATTCAGGTCTGGCACAACGGTCTCTGATGAGAGAAGGCCGGGGTCTGTCCTCAGCTGGTCCAGGAGATCCAGGAGGATGAAGCTGTCCTCTTTGCTGCCTTGCCAGGCCTCCTCCAAGGCTTTATAGGCAACCTTCCCTGCATTATTGCGTCTCTCCAGAATGACCACCTGGATGAGCCAAGAGCATGGCAGATGTCAGAGAGGAAGGGGCTTTTGTTTTCTTCTAGACAGATGATTCATTTCAAACCACTGCCCAGAATCAGGTGTCAGATCAAGGTACAGCATCAATTAAATGACAGGCTAAGAGAAGAAGGGATTAAAAAAATAAAAAGAAACCCTCACAGCTGATCTTCCATGATATTTCTCCTCATCCATCAGCAAGGTGTTTGCAAATTCTGGCTGCCGATCACTGTAGATGTACACAAACTTCAGCGTGTCTTTTGTGTTGGCCACAGCAAAAGTCAAAAAGGCCTCATAAGCCTCAGCAAACTTCTCTCCTTCCCCAGTAAGCAAGACCACACAGTACCTGGGTGACACAATGAGATGTGGGATTGAGAGTCAGTCTGGAGGTGAGAGGTAATGACCAACCCCTTTCCTCTTGCCAGAACAATCCTGATGAGCGAGAAACCTCTCTAACAGTGTGGATATTGAGCATGATCCAATGCAGTCATTGTTCTTTTCCCTCAGAATCAAACCAGAAGTGACTCTAGGAGCAGCCCCAGAGCCTTGGGAAACAAGACGGGGACATGTCACTTACTTCCGCTGACGGTGAGACTTCTTCACAGGACACAGCTCCTGGAACAGCCTCTGGCTGGTGAGTCTGGCCACCATGAGGAACTTATTCTGGGAAAGGAAGTCATCAATGAGCTGCTTCTTCATTTCTCGTGCCTGGCAAGAACCAAGAAAGCAGAAGTCAGAAATGAGCAGGAACAGGAGGGGAAAGCTGTTGGATGTTCCTGGAGAAGGCTGCTTCCTGGAGAGGCCCTTGTGGTCCTCCCTGCAATCACCCAAGATGTTTTGAGGCCCCAATGCTGGGAAGTTACATGTACTCCCCCTCCCAAACAGGCTGGAGTGCCCCAAGCTTCCCCTGTCCTAACACTCCCTCTCCTCCTCCAAAGCCTGAGTTTAAGCTGAGAACAAACACTTTTCCTCCAAACTGCACCACTGACCATCCCCTCACCGTCAGCTGGGTCAGAAAAGCTCCATGCCCGTTTTCCCTACGCTCTTGGAGAGGGCTCTGAGTGATACCTGCACAACATCAGCGGGCCGGTCGATGTGCTCCTTGAAGACCATCATGGTGGGAGTGTAGACGTTGATGTTGTACTGGCTGGACAACTCCTCGGTGCCTCGGAGTCCAACGTACACGTAGCCAAAGGACAGGTAATCCCGGTAGGCAAAGGCCGTCAGCTGGGCGGGAGGAAATCCCCAGCACGTGTTTATGGTACAGAGAAAGCATTTTCTCCCCCAAGTGCCTGTGATGACTTTGCTCCAAGAACACATCCTGCTGTTTAAACGCCATCAGATGTGCTGTGAGAGGTACAAGCCCTTCCTCTCCCTCACTGAACCAATTTTGTGTCATCTTAGTCATTTTCTGGGAGCCTCCATGGATCCATACCTTTATTAACAGCCTCACAGGTTGTAGGGTAGCAGGGGCTCCTTAGGAAATGGGATTTTCAGCAACTCAAATTAGATATGCCACAAACATCTCTCATTCCCAACAAAGGTTGTGTACCTGTGTCGCTGCTACCTCTGAAACACACCTGCACCTTCATACCCATGAAGGGTAACTGTGTCAGGACAAAAACCAGACTCTAAACAAAGCTGGTCACCCGGCCACATCATTTACAACCTGCACAAAGCACCTTGCTCATCTCAAACCAGTCAGTGGTGTCTGGAGGCATCAGCCCACCTCTGCTCACGGCAGTGGAGTGGTTTAATTTGGAACGTCTGGATTTATAAGCAAGTCAACAATGGAGTGAGGGAGATGACATTACCTTGTATAACAACGGCACAATTGGCATGTGATCGAAGAGCAGCACGTGGGGCTTGTTGTCTTTCCTCCAGTCCGACAGAAAGCGGAGGTAGTTTTTATCTGTAATCTTTAGACAGAAGCAGAACCTTAGTTTAACCTGTCAGACACTGGCAAGGCTCTGCAACAAGGTGTCTGAACGAGGGTTGAGCCTGAAAAGGCTGTCCAGGTGCTGCAGGAAGCAGACTGTGGGTTGGTCTTTCCAACATGTATTTCTGATTAATGAGTGAATTAAAACCACCACTCTTGACCTCCCGCAGCCCTCTTAGTTACTGCAGCCTCTGTTGATGCCATTCCAAGTCAATGCCAACAGCACTTTTATTCTCATATTTGCTGGGACCATATTCTTTATATATAGATAAAAAAAATGGGAAACCAAGGGTTAAAAGGCAACTCAAAGCTCCATTAAACCTGCTTTGTTTCAGGTGTGATACCTCTCAGAAAGGACATAAATGGCTGCAGTTACTGTAGAAGGGGAAGTGATCCCTGTTTTTGGGGCAAGAAGTCCAATAACTTCAATACCCAGAAAACAAGTCAAGAGTCTGTTGGGGAAGGTGACCCCTGGTAAAGATCCCAAGGAAAAATGAGCTGAGGTGAACAAGGCCACAGGCAGAGTCCAGACAGGTGAGAGTGCCTTGGGGGCTGACCCAGCCACATTGCAGGGGCAGTGGGCATTTTAGGACCCTGTCAAAAATCACCACAAGGCTGAAATTTTATCAGTTAGGAAGTTTTACTTATGACTTTGAAAGGGCTCCTGCTGCTGGCTCATTTCAAAGGTCTGAAGGAAAACTGGACAAAACAAACAGGACTCTGTGTCAGTGAGTTTTAGCAGATGTGACCTATGAGGTAGTGAGTGGCCCCTAATTTGCTAGATGAAATGCCAAGAAAGCAGGAGAGAAGAGGAATCCAGGAAGTCCCTGTCCTAGGGATAGCCTGGGTAGAGCCCTGGCAGGTGTGGGGTGTCACAGATGGGGTCAGCCTCCACTAGAATCACTGGTGTGACCTTGTAGTAGCAGGATTGGCTCTTTTCAAGGACAAGTGTTAGAGAGCTGCAGGGTGAGAACGCTTCTGACAGCTCCAGGGTTTGGAGCTTTATGACAGAGATCAGCTTGGAGCCTGAATTAAACAGATTAGCCACCAAAACAGCCAAGGAGAGAGGGATCTCCAGGCAGAGATGAGCAGCAGCATCTGACACCCCTGCTAGAACCTACCTTTTCAACAAGATTCCCTGGTAGAAGGTTCTCCACGAATTGCCACAGGTTTTCCCGAATGACAGCGTTGTGGAAGAAGGTTATTTTCCCATTAATGAGCCCTAGCAGGGTCGGAGTGCTGTGGGCACCCAGATGATGGGCGAGGCGCCGTTCGTACCCTGCATGAACGACGCCGATTCCCGCTCCTGGAAAAGGACAGCACCGGGTTCACCTGTAAGATCCCCAGCAACCCTAATGCCCAGTGGAAAACTGATGACCTGCTCCTTTGCCCAGCACCCTGCTTTGGAGTTAGGAATGTTTGGGAGAGCATTAGGAAAAACCCCTGAGGACATCCACGGGGTCTAAACTGGGTCACACAAACCTGAAGGCAAACCGCTGCAGCCTCATCGGGCGAGGGACACACACCCAACCCCAACAACCTCATCCTTACCCAGCGCCTCCAATTCCTGAGCAACTTCCTTCCACACGGGCTCTATGTGGATGCAGCTGAAGCACCAGTCCGAGGTGATTTTAATGAGGTAAGGTTTCTTGAAGCTATCCGGCACGATTTCGTTGATGTAGTGGGAAAAGTGAAGCAAATACTTCTCATCGGAGGTGTCGCGCCTCTCGGAATTGAAAGGGAAATGGAAGAAGGACTCGTCAAAATAGAAGCCATCATGGAAGCGGTGGAACTGGCGATGCTGCTGCTGAGAGAAGCCCTGGCTTTCCCCAGCATCTCCGTAGCGATCAAAGTTTGCCCTCTTTTCCTCATTGGAGAGAATCTGGAAAGCAAATGATAGGAAAATGATTGCCTGAAACCATCAGGGGGCAGTGCCCTGACTGTAATCCCTCAGTAAATAACGTAAAGAACGTGCAGACTTTGCTGCACATCAGAGGGATAAATACTTTGGAAAAAGGAAGCATTCCATCCTTCTGGCTCACTGTGGTAAATAAGAGTAAAAAAACCCTCAAAACGAAAAGGAGGCCCTAAATCCAGACTGCTGTACCCACTTCTGTCACCCACAGCTCCTAGGGTCTGAACATCCTGTGTTCTGAGCACAAACACTCTTTTCTGGAGTGGTTTTTGCTGGTGTCTCTTTGAATCTGAAGGGTTCAGAAAGTGCCAAAAGTGTCACTGAGCAGCCAGAAGCCCTGCAAGGATTCTGCATTTTTTTGCAGGGAAATAAGGATTTATTTTGATTTCCATGGGTTGGGCTGCCACAGACTGGAGCGACCAATTTCCAGAACATGCAAATAACTACTGCTAAGAATAATTTGAGGTGACCAAATCCCTGTGATGATGAACGTTGCTTACATCACCCCAAAATGCTTTTATGTATGTGTGACACAGTCAAGATGCTGCCCAGCTGGGCAGGGCTTGGGGAATACCCACTCCTTCTTCCTTTGAGGCTTTTTAGGCAGAACAGGGCGGACCTGTAGCAAAGTATTTGCAGCAGAAACCATGCTGGTGACTCCAGTGGCTCTGTCAACAAAACTGAACAAACTTTTTGGGTGGGTAATGTCCACCTCCACAGAGTCAAGCACCTTTCCCACATAAAAATACACTGGAAAAACACAAAGCCATGTATGGAAAAATAAGGTCATTTAATGTTAATGATAGCAGAGGTTTACAGGAAGCATGTGTTACCTCGTAGGCCTTGCTAATCTGGATGAATTTGTCCTCTGCTCCCGGGTCCTTGTTTTTGTCAGGGTGCCTGTGGGGCAGAACCAGAGGAGAAGGGGTCAGTGGGGAAACTGTTGGCCTCTGTTTGGAGGTGAGGAGGACATGGGCAGTGAGGGTGTGCAGTGACATTCCAGAGGCTGAGATCCGATTTACACCCAGCACATGCTGATCCTGCCCAAAGCCCATCCCAAAATGTAGCACTGGGATGTGTGCCATGTGCCTGCAGACCTGTCCCTCTGTTTGCTCCTTCCCCAGCAGCCCGAGCCCAGGACATGGAGCATCTCTTTCCTAGCAATGCCTCTCTTGGCTGCTGCCCTACATAACTACCAGGTTCTTCCGTGAATCACCTCTTGCCATGGCCTCGGGGATGTCTCACACAAACAACATGGGCTCTAAAAGCTGCAGGTAAGCCTACTTTATTCATTTTATTTCTATGCCATAAGCCTGCCCCTCCCCACACACCACCTGCATGAGGGGCGTTCGCACATCCAACACATTTCCCTTCCACAGCACAGGGACTGAACAGCCCTTGGACATCGAGGTATCAAGCTGAGACTTCAACCCTCGTGTATTAGAAGTTCCCAGGGAGAAATTTTTCTCCCCACAGCCAGACTCCAAGAGAACTTTTCCCCCCAGCACTTTACTCTGGGAGAACTTTTTCCCCTTGTAGCCAGACTCCAGGAGAACTTTTCCCGCCACAGCCAGACTGTGGGAGAACTTTTCTCCCTGTAGCCTGATTCTGGGAGAACTTTTTCCCTTTGTAGCCAGCCTCTGGAAGAACTTTTTTCCTGTAGCCAGACTCTGCGACAATTTCCCCCCTCCATAGCCACACTCCAGGAGAACTTTTCCCTCCGTAGCCAGATTCGAGGAGAACATCCCCCCCCCTCGTAGCCAGACTCCGGGAGAATTTTCCCACCCTAGCCAGAACTTTTCCCCCTGTCGCCTGATTCTGGGAGAACTTTTTCCCCTCGTAAGCAGACTCTGAGCGAACTTCTCCCCCCGCAGCCAGACTCCAGAGGGTTTTACAGCACGTATCGCTGGCATGGAGCATCTACGTGTGTCAGGCTGACTCGCGGCCTGCCAGGAAGCTGAGGCGCACAGCCGGGCGAGGCGGCTCGTACCACCACGGGCCGCGGGCCTCGGCGTTGTCACCGAACCGACGCCGAGATCCGCTCCCGGGGCCGGGCGGAGGAAGGAGCAAGGGCAGCACGTACCATTCCCGGGCGAGCCGCTTGTAGGCCTTCTTGATGTCGGCCTGGCTGGAGCTCCGGCCGACCCCCAGCACGCGGTACGGGTCGAATTCGCCCGGCGCGGCCGCTCCCAGCGCCGGCAGCAGCAGGAGGAGCAGGAGCCAGCCGGCCCGTCCCGGCTCCATGGTGCGGCGGGGCCCGCGGGCGGAGGGAGCGGACGGGCCGCCCTCCCGCCCAGCGCCACGGCTTCCGGCGCGCCCGCCCGCCGTGCCCATGGAGACCGAGCGCTTCCGGGAAAGCGCGGCCGCCGCTCGGAGGTGAGGCCCTGCCGGAGAGGGCACGGCGCCTCAGGAGCTGTGGGGTTGGGTTCGGAATGGGGATGGTGGCAGCCGAGAGCGCCAGCCGTGTCCTGGGGGGCGTCGGGCCGAGGAGGGCATTGTCCCGCTCTGCTCTGCACTGAGGCGGCCTCAGCTGGGATATCGAGGGAAGGTGTGGGCACTGCAATATAAGAAAGATATTAAGGTGTTAGAAAGCGTCCAGAGGAGGGCAGTGAAGTTGGTGAAGGGCCGTGAGGGGAAGAGGAGCGGCTGAGGGCTCTTGGTTTGTTCAGCTGGAGGAGACTGAGGGGAGACTCGTTTCAGTTACAACTTCCTCTGAGGGGAAGAGGAGAGACAAACACTGATCTCTGCTCTGGTGACAGTGACAGGACCGAGGGAATGGCTGGAGCTGTGTCAGGGGAGGTTTAGGTTGGATATCAGGGAAAGGTTCTTCCCCCAGAGGGTGGTTGGGCACTGACCAGGCTCCCCAGGGAATGGGGACTGCACTGAGCTTGTCTGAGTTCAGTGAGCATTTGGACACCACTTTTGAGCACATGATGTGACTCTTGGGGTGTCCTGTGCAGGACCAGGACTTGGACTCGATGATCCTGGTGGGTCCCTTCCAACTCGGCATGTTCTGTGATTCCATTTTGGTTTTTTGCTAAGTCGTGTTTATCCAAAGGCAAAGACTTCTTTTCTTGTCTAGTGCTCTGGCAGTGAGGAGGTTCACAAAGGAAACTGGGAGCACAGATGGGACAGGTGACCTGAACTGGCCAAAGGGATATTCCACACCACAGAATATAAACTGGGGGGAGTGACTGGGATGGAGCTGATCTGGGTTCAGGAAGGGTATCTGACATCACTCAGTGGGTGGTGAGCAACTGCAATGTGCATCACTTGTTTTCCCCTTTATTATTGCTATTATTATTGTTGTTGTTATTGTTATAATTTACCATTACTACTGTATTTTACTTTATTTTCAATTATGAAACTGTTATTTTCTCAACATACAAGTTTTACTTTGATTCTCCTTCCCATTCCACCGGGGTGGGAGGGGAAGAGGAGGAGGGAGTTGAGCAATGGTGTTTATGATGGAGTTTAGCTGCATGGTGCTTAATTTCCAGCTCAGTTTAACCTACAACAGTTGGCTTAGGGAATGTTGGTTGGATGAATGGGTGGTGAGGTGGATCAAGGGCTGTCTGGATGGCAGAGCTAAGAGGGCATGATTCAGCTGGAGGTCTGCAGTCAGTGGTTTCCCCAAAGATCAATACTGGGTCCAGTCTTAATCAACTTGTTTATCAACAATCTGGACAGAGTGATGGAATGTACCCTCAGCAGATTTGGTGGTGGTATGGACTGGGGGAGTGGCTGATGCACCTGAAGGTTGGGGGACTGGGTGACACACCTGGGGGACCGGCTGATCCATATGAAGGCTGTGCTGCCATTCAGCAGGACTTTGAGGGGCTGGAAAATTGGGCAGAGAGAAACTTAATGATGCTCAACAAGGGAAATGCAGGTCCTGCCCCTGGGGAGGAACAACCCCAAATACCAGCACAGGCAGGGGTGATCTGCTGGAGCATCTCTGCAGGAAGGACCTGGGGATCCCAGGGTCACTGAGCTGTCCTGAGGTGCACTGTGTTATTGTTATAAATACGTGTTATAAAGTCGGCTTTTCGCAAATATTAATAATGCTGTATTAATACAGTGGTGTGATGAATCTATTTTTTTTTTTGTCATGGCACAATGTTAAAATAGAAACTATGTGATGTAAGATACTTTTTGTAACTAGCTCAAAGAATGGGAAAAGATAATCGAGAAACTATTTGCACAATTTTATCTGAATGGAGATGGCAGCAAGCAACACCAAAACCCCCCTGAGGAGGAATTTATTGCCCCTGTTATTGGGAAATTAAGGCTCCTGGCACCAAGGGGATTAAGTTACAGGATAAAAGGTTGGAGAGGGGGAATGTTGAAATTAAGCAGAAACATCCAAAAACTCAAAGGAATGTTTGAATCATGCATAAGAATAATGAATATTCATCATACGTACATTTTTAAGGTACAAGTCTCTTGTCAACGTCGGTGCCTCCTTAGTGGTATGCCAAACACCCCGGCCATGTAAAAAAACTTCTGCTTTATGTCTCCTAACTGTGTATTTTTTAAATTTTTTTTATTAAACCTTTAAATTTTTCCAAGAGTGAATCGTTTGTCACAACTGGGAACAGCACTGGCAGCAGGTCAGGGAGTGACCGTGCCCCCCAGCCCAGCGGTGGTGAGGCACACCCGGAGTGCGGTGTCCAGCCCTGGGCTCCTCGCCAGCGAAGGCGAGGAAAGGCCTGGAGGATTTCCCTCGCTGAGGAAAGGCTGCGGGAGCAGGGGCTATTCAGTCTCGAGAGGGGACACAGCTGAGAGGGGCCCTCATTCCTGTCCCTGTCTGTCCCTGTCTGTCCCTGTCTGCAGGGAGGGCTCAGCCTCTGCTCCGCGGGCCCCAGCAATGGCACAAGAGCAACGGGCAGGAACCGATGCATCGGAAGTTCTATCTGAACAGGAGGAAGAAGGTCTTTGCTGTGCGGGTGACAGTGCCTAGAGAGCGTGTGGAGCGTCCATCCCTGGAGATATTTTTAAAAAATCCGACAGAACACCAAAACACCAAAGGACGGAATCCTGTTTCGTTTGCTCTGCGATGACCCTTCTGGACCACACCAGGGCTTTTCCAGCCTGACTCCGTGTGTGATTCTGGGACTCCGAGGCGGTGGCGCTTCCGGGCAGCGAGCGGCGGTTCCGGGGCAAGACGGCGGGTCTGGGAAGGGACTGGCGGCGGCTCCGGGCACTGAGCGGCGGCTCCGGGCACTGAGCGGCGGCTCCGGGCACTGAGCGGCGGCTCCGGGCATCGAGCGGCGGTTCCCGGGCATTGAGCGGCGGCTCCGGGCATTGAACGGCGGCTCCGGCAGCCCAGCGCTGCGGGGCCATGGAGGAGCAGCAGCGGCGGGCGCTGCGGCGCGGGCGGGCCCGGCTTGTGGCGGCGCTGCGGGTGGAGCCGCTCTGGGACCCACTGGAGCAGCGCGGGCTCTTCACCCGGCCCATGCTGGAGGAGCTGCAGGTGGGCCAGGGGGCGGGACACTGAGCACCGGAGGTGGCCCGGGGAGGGTTCTCGTGTTCCTTGATAGCGGGGATGGGCACGGCGGGGTAGCTCCTGCATCCCCTGAACCCAGGAGACAAGCCCAAGGGAGGGTCCTTTGACCCTTGAGCCCTGGTGACAGGCCTGAGAGGGGTGGCTCCATGTCCTCTTGGGCCCAAAGAAGGAACCCATGTTCCCTGAGCCTGGTGACAGGTCTGGGGGGTGGCCCCCAAGTCCCCTCACTGTAGTGACAGATGTGGATGGGATTGTCCTGTGTCCTCTCAATTCCAAGCAAGAGTCCAGTTCCTCTCAGTCTGGTGACAAGCTCATAGGGGAACTCCATGTCCCTTTTAGCCCTGTTGACAGGCCCAAAGGGATGGCCCTGTGACCTCTCACTCTGATGACAAAGCCTGGGGTTGGTCCTTGTGCAGATAAGATGTTTCAGAACCGCCCCCCCCCTCCACTTGTCCCTTCTTGTCCCCAGCCCCAGGCAGTTCCAGGTGTAGGGGTTTCTCTTTGTGTCCCCATCCCAATCTCATGACACCCGTAAGGTGTTCTTGTTTGGTTACAGGTGACAGGCCTGGGGGTGTTTTTACCTCATCTTACACAGCGGTGACAGCCCAGGGATGCCTGTTTGTCCTCAAGGGCCAGACTTGGGATAGTCCCTCTCCCCCTTTCCCCCTAGACCCCTCAGTGGGCTGGGTGTCCCAGTGGTGACTATTGTTGTTGGAGGGAGGTCAGGGCTGGGGGTCTGGTGGTTGCTGGGGGGTCTCTCTGACTATTTCCATTTGGTTTTGCTGTTGTTTACCCGATGTCCTGGGTACAGATCCCACATTCCCCTGCTCAGAGCGGTTGGAAGGGCTGCCCAGGCCCTGCATGAACACCTGTTGTGGGTTTTTCTCCTCTGCAGAGCGCTGGCAGCCGAGGAGAGCAAGCCCGGCAGCTGATCATTGACCTGGAGACTCGAGGGAAGCAGGCTTTCCCTGCCTTCCTCTCCATCCTGCGGGACACTGGGCAGGGTGACCTCGCCGAGATGCTGATCCAGGAGTGTGAATCCCGGCCAGTGCCACCGCAGCTGCCAGACCTGCGGCCCGTGGAGCTGGAGCTGCGGGAAGAAAAACATTATAAAAGTCAGTGTTTAGTGTGTGGTGTGTTTTTGGTGAACAGCAGCATGGGGGGGGTGGCAGCTGGGATCCCTCTTGCCGTGGGCAAGAGTCTGGGAAGTCATGATTTTTATTATTTGTTTATTATCCTGGTAGAGGTGACTGTTGAGAGATCATGGAATCTCAGAATGGTTTGGTTTGGAAGGGACCTTACAGCTCATCTCACTCCATCCCCTGCCATGGGCAGGGACACCTTCCACTATTGCTCCAAGCCCTGTCCAACGTGGCCTGGAACACTGCCGGGGATGGGGCCTCCACAGCTTCTCAGGGCATGTCCTGTATGTCCTGCTTTTCAGCAGTGGAGTCTTTTTAGCTCGGACTCATCCTCTGTATTTTTGTCACATGTCATTACAGATGTGATCCCTCACGAACGTTTGTCTATCCCAGTCCAGGCTGAGAGTGAAAGACCTCGAATACCTCCTGTGCCAGCCCGGGGTAAGCCACATTCCAGGCTCTCCTGGAGCCACAGCGTGCCAAAGGCTCGTTTCCAGTGTGGTGGGAAGGGGAAATTCCTATGTGTTGGGAAAGACGTGAACTCTAGGAGTGCGGTCTTGTTGTGCTGAGCTGAATCCTGTGTCTGTTTTGTGTTGTAGGTTCAGCTGTTGACAGGAGGAGCTGTGACCAGGTCAGTATTTGAGTAGGCTCAAAGTGTTCCCTACTGGGCAAAAGCTCCGTGCCTCATGGGTGACTCCAGGAAATATTTCTGGAAGAGCTGGTTCTCACTTGTCTTACCTGAGCAATTGCTCTGGGGCTGTAACAGGGCCGATGGTCTCAGAGTGGGTCAGTCATTAGCCAGATCCTCCTTAAGATTACCACAGTGATAATACAAATTCTTGGCTCCTTTTGGTGAGGTTGGATGATGATGCCTAAAAGAATTTCCCAGAAATTTCAGCTTGCAGTTGAAGATGCTACAGATAAAGCAGCAGCAGGTTTTTCACAAAGGTTTTTCCCAATTTAGTGGGTTGTTTGTTGTTCCTGGCTGCTGCTGAGAAGATGTGTGTGGAGAATGGATGCTCCTACCCATCCCTAGGACTAGAAAAATGAAAAAGCTGTGAAATGAGCCAGTTTAAGGACTCCCATTCCTCACAGGCATTGTATCCTGCTGGATTAGCCAGCAAGCACTTGAAGTGAGGGAGTTTTATTGTGACGTGTCCCTGCCAGGATTACGAGATGAAAGCGGATCCCTGCGGACGCTGCCTGATCCTCAATAACGTCAATTTCTCCAGAGACTCGGGCCTGTCCACCCGAGAGGGCTCTGACATCGACTGTGAGAAGCTGGAGAGGCGCTTCAAGGCCTTGCATTTCACCGTCCTGACCCGGCGGGATCTGAAAGCTCAGGTGAGGCTGGTTCTGTCCTGCTGACACAAGAGATGAGAGGTGAGCCCCTGGAAGCAGTGGGAATTCTTTAGGGGATGTGTTTTGTGTTGGCAGCACACCAAAAAGCTCCCACAAAGAAACAATGAACCACTTGCATCCTCTCACTTTATTGTTGCTCTGTAATTGCGGAAGGAGAGAGGACTTTGCACATTTTCATCCCTCTGTGTGAATGTTGAATCCTGGTTGTGATTTATAGGGATTGGGTGAGGCTGTGTTTTTGGGACAGCTTGAACACCTGTGTCATGTCTGTCTGTGCCATCCTGGGCTGTTACTGGAAGTGTCAGGGGGAACTTGATCATCTGAAAGTAAAACATAGTTCTCTGCTCACCCACCAGCTCCCAGTCAGAAGCAGCAGATTTCAGCAGATAAATCATGTGGAAATGCGCTTTGGTTTGTGCTGCTGTGTTGTAAAGAGTGNCCAGTCAGAAGCAGCAGATTTCAGGAGATAAATCATGTGGAAATGATTTCAGCAGATAAATCACGTGGAAATGTGCCTTGATTTCTGCTGCTGTGTTGTAAAGAGTATAGAGAGGTGAGAAGTCTGTGTGATTAACATAGCCAGTGTTAAATACGGGCAGATGCAGAAATATTCACTCTCTGCCAATGGCTTTTGCCAGCTGTACTTGGGGCTCATGTCATCCTGTGGCAGATATTGACCAGATCCATGGCAGTGCAATTAGAGCAGGGCCTGGCAGTAACCTGTGGCTGAGATATGGTTCAAAAAACTCTCATTGTGATGTTTTCCACATAGGAAATGGTGTTGGAGCTGCTGAAGCTGTCACGGCAGGACCACAGTGCTTTGGACTGCTGTATTGTGGTCATCCTTTCCCATGGCTGTCAGGTGGGTTTCTCCCATCTCTCCCTTTGTTCCTTAGGCCTGAGAAGGGGTTAATTCCCTGGCCTGTGGTCTTACACAGGGTGAGAGGGAAGTGGTCTGTCAGAACCTCATTCTGCCATTGCAGTACGTTTCAAAGAGTTACACCCTTACTCTGGGTCAAAGAAAACAGGAGTTTCTCTAGTGTAGTCTGATCCAGTGGTGCCAGTGCACAAGTGTTTTCCATTTTGGAAGTTGGGGCTAATAATTTGGAACTGAAGGGAGGTCCCACCAGCTGTGGTCATTCAGTCCTTCCTGTTCTCCAGCTCTGACAGGGAGATGCTATTAGCAATAATGCCTCTTTACTCCAAGTCAGCTCTTGAAGGATGAGGAGAGGCATTCTTAGGAAAAGAGTGTATGGCATGTGCCCATTGTACCAGAGGATGAGGAACTCCTTTGCTGGAGGATGTGGGATATGAGTTGGATAATGGAAGTTGGATTGCTGAGTTTTAGTGCATTTCAAATGTCTCCTGGATGTCCCCTCACCCTGACTTGGCCACAGGGATTCCCACAAACACCAGGATTTGTTCTGGTACCTTTATGCCGTGAAGCACCGGATGGGAAACAGGCTCCCTGGGAACTGGCCCTGCCTTCTGTGTCACTAGCTCCTGCATTTTCCTCTTGCAGACGAGCCATATTCAGTTTCCTGGAGGCGTTTACGGAACGGATGGAAAACCCATTCCCATAGAAAAGATTGTGAACTATTTCAATGGGTCCAATTGCCCGAGTTTGAGAGGAAAACCAAAACTGTTCTTCATCCAGGCCTGTGGTGGAGGTGAATCTTTGTGTTGGCTCCAGTAGTGTTGGGCTGCGGAGATGTGGTCAGGCTGTGGCTTTGGCTCTCTGTCTGTTCATCGACTGCCCCTCTCTCCAGCTGTCTTCTCACATCAGCTGCCTCTTCTCTTACCATGTGCTGAGAGGCTGCTCCAGCTCTTCACACACAGTGAGGAATTTTGTAAAAACCACCAATGACTTTGACTCAACCGGTGCAGCCAAACGGCCAAAAAGCGTTATTTTGTTCAAGGGCCTTTGTCCTTTTCTTTCCCAATCTTTTCTTAATTTCGGATGTACAAACGTGAATCTCTTGCGTGGGATGAACGTCAGGAGCTGTCTTGTTGCTGCTTTTTTCAGAACAAAGAGATCAAGGCTTTGTAGTGGATTGTGATTCGCCTGACGAGGAAGCTCCTGGGGGTTCTTTGGAATCGGACGCGACCCCATTTCGGCTTCCATCGAATAACGTGGATGAGCCCGACGCCATTGCCAGTTTGCCCACACCCAGCGACATCTTGGTTTCCTACTCAACTTTTCCAGGTGAAAGAGCCCGTGCAAATCCTTTTCTGGGCATGGGGAAATCAGCAAAACAGTCGGAGCTTCCGTGGCCAAAGATCGGGGCAGTCTAGGACAACCTGGCTCTGCTGGAACGGCAGCAACTTGTTGGGATGAGAACAGCAGATGGGTTTTGGCATAACATTCTCCTTTCTCTGAAGGTTTTGTCTCCTGGAGGGAGAAGTCGAGTGGCTCGTGGTATGTGGAAACGCTGGACAGTGTGCTGGAGCAATACGCCCATTCGGAAGACCTGCTCAACATGTTAGTGAGGGTAAATGTCTTTTTTTTTCTGCTTTTTGTTGAAGAAGGGAATAGTCAGGGGTGTGATCAGTTGGGGCATGGAGGCCTACACTCAAAAAAGGAGTGAGGATATTGAGTGTTGAGTTTAGGGATGAGCTAATTGGAGGTACTGCAGAGAGGTTTAATTACGAAGAAAGTGTCTGGCCTCAATCTGCCAAAAATCACTGGAGGTTTCTCCAGTGAGGAGTAATCCTGGCAATACAGGCTTTAATCCTTGTGAAGAAATTGCTAAAAAATGTCATGGCTTGTCCTATCCAAGCTGATGGGATTTGGGTGCTCCTGTAAGCTTGTCCTGGGGGTGGAGGAGCACAATGCACAGGGATATGGAATAAGTCTGAATGATTAACATCTTCCTTTGTGTGCCCTATTGACTCAGTATTGCCAAAGTTGCATACAAGTGTAGGTGCCCCAGATGCTTTCTCTGTTCTCCATGGGTAGGAGAAAAGCCCAATGTGGAGGGAGAGAGGACTTACAGTATCACCTTGTTGTTGTTTTCTGCTCGTTGTGGTGCTTCTTTGGCCACCTTGGCATGGCAGCCATTGCTTTTGAGGGATGGGGAGAGCATCCTGTTCCTCAGCCTGTCTCCTGTTCCCAGGTGGCCCGTGCTGTCTCTGCCAAGGGGAGGTACAAACAGATCCCGGGATGTTTCAATTTCCTCCGTAAAAAGTTCTTCTTTCCATGTGACTGACACGTGGGCTTCGAGCCCCCTGCCAAGCACTGGAGATTCTTCCTGTGGCTGAATGAAATCTGTGCCCACCATGACTTGGTGTCGGTGCTCCCAGTGGATTTTGTCTGTGTGTCCAGATGTTTGTCTGGAGAAATGGGATCTACGAGCGCTGGCTTTGCCGTGGAGTAGAGGTGAGATGGAGATTGTGCTGTGCCAATGGAAGATGTTGTGGATGGAGCAGCAAGGCCCTTTGCTGGACAACAGAGCCAGAGGAGAGCACTTCTGGCTCATCCTGACACAGCCACGCTCGGCCTCAGAGTGTTTTTCTTTGCTGATCATGATATTTGTGTCCTGTGCTGCCTGGGTTGAGGGGACCAGGGTCTGATGCTCAAGTGAAATGGGATGAGTTTTGCAGTAAATGTTTCTAATAAATGCAATTAAACAGCAAATCTTTAGCTGTATTCCCTTGTCTGTTCCATCTCATTGCCATTTCAGCACCTCCTGAAGGCTCCTCTGAAGTGGGAAGAGTAGGAACTTTCACTCATGAGTGGTCATTTACAATGTGGCCGTGCCAGCCTATGGAGCAGCCATCCTGCTCCTTCTGAGGAGTCAGTCAGTCAGGAGTTACAGCAGGAAACTGATGAGCATTCATTGAAATACCAGTGCTGAGGTAAAGCACTTAAGGAGCTGCTACAGTGATGGCCTTGACTCAGAAATCCTGCATCTGTGTTGGATTTTGAGGGGGGAAAGCATCCTTGGAGCCACCCTTGGGAGGCACAGTGGCCTTAGGGTAGGTCTGTACTGAGGGGTGCTTGGGGATTCCCAGGGAACCTGGGAATATCCAATCTGCTTTTGCAGTCACTGAGTATTTCCATGCTCCTTTGGGAGCATTTCAGGTGCTTTGAGGGTGCTGCAGGAGGGAGTCAGGGCTGACCTGAGCACCCCAAGGAGGGTCCAGCTGGAGCTGGGGTGTGGATGTGATGGCCTTGCCTATGCTCAGGTGTTTCTGAGAGCTCGTGGTTGTCTCCTTTATTCCCCTTCTTCATCCCCCAGGTGACTGGGGCTCCAGGCCGCCCTGTCCCATGCTCAGTTTTGTCCAGAGCATCTGGGTGTGCAGGTGATCCCAGGGCTGATCCCATCTCCCCTGGACCTGTTCTCCTTCAGGAAAGGTGACCCTGCACTCTTCCCCTTGTTTATTTCCCCGCTTCTCTCACTAAGGAAGCATTGGGAATTGGGCATCCTGTGGGCACCCTGGCTGGAGTGGGCGTGACTTTGGGTGGAGATGGCTCAGCCTTGTCCCTCTCCTTTCCATGACATGGACTACAGTGGTTGCTCCTTCCCCAGGGCATCCCTGGCAGAGGTGAGAACAGAGTGGGAGCACTCCAGCAGCACAGGTGGTGGAGGGAATGTGGTGGGGCTGCAGGATTGTGGGAACGTAATAAACCCCTCCAAGCTTTGCCCTAGAAAGATCTGGGCTGAAAGAAAATACTTCCCCCTTAGTGCTCTGCAGAACTACTGCCAATCTACCTTAGATTGCTTCCCCCATTGGCCACTTAACCCTGCCCACCCCAGCTGTTCATCCCTCATCCCCCCTATAGGTTTGCTGCCCCTTGCCCTGCCTTTGTACTGCCCCTGTGCCCTCAGACCATTGGTCACTGACCCCATACTTAACCCCTGTGCACACCACACGGTTCATCTTCTGCCCCTGATCCCTTCAGCATGCTGAAATAAATCTCTGCTGGAACATATCACAGAGGAGGCCCTTCCTGTCTTTCCTCCACTGAGGCATGTGCATGTGCCTGGACTTGAAATGGCTGTTCCTGTGGCCTGCTCTAAGCAGCTTCTGAAGGAGATGCTTTGAGAAGGTAGCAGCATTTCACAATCTGGCCACATTGCTACACAGGATGACCCCCCAGGACCAACCCAGTTACCTCAGCACCCCCATTATAAATCTGCTGCCATCAGGGAGCCCAGTTACCAGCAAGTTCCCCCAAAAAATCCCAGCACCAGCCAAGACACCTAAAACCTCCTTGGGCCAGTGAGGGGCCCTAGAGCCCCCCACAAGTTCCCTAGAGCCCCCAGGACCACCAGGCCAGATTCCAGCCACTCTCCCATCAAACCACCAGTCAAACCTTGAACCCTTTGTCTTGGCAATGGCCATGGCTCTATTCCTAGCTGGGAGTGCCCTGTGGGATCCTTGCTCACCTTAGGCTCCCCAGGACCCTGCCCAACCTCACTGCACCATGTGGGGGCTCTCCCCAGCACACAGGCAGAAGCCCAAGACCACAAGATACAGCCAGGGGGCTGCCAGGGGTTCTGCTCCACCACGTCCCCTCGAAAGAACCACATGAGACCAGCTCAGCACTATTGCCTTTATCACACTCAATACTTGTGCTCCATGCTGTGTCCTCAGTTCGTGCTCATTTTCTGCCAAAGACAAGAGGCGGGGAGGCTCATGGTGAGACCTCTGGCAGGGCAGGGGAAGTGTGGCCAACTCCCTGCATGGGGGCAGAGGAAGGGCACCCACCTCGTTGATCCAGGCGTTGTAGGCAGACACCCGGGTGAAGACTGTTGGCTTCTTGATCATGTTGCATTTGAGGCCGGAGCCGAAGCTGACGATGCCGGCCACGTCCCAGGTGCCGTCATCGCGCTGGCAGTTCAGGGGGCCGCCAGAATCGCCCTGTGTGCAGAGACAGGGTGGGCCATGGGTCCTGGGCACCCCGTCAGCACACCCCACACAGCCCCCAGACTGTCATAGACAGGTAACAGAATTATTAATAAAGGCCTTATGAAATCAGGCATTGCTCTGCTAAAATTGCCTAAGCTGGCCTCTCATTTCTTTCAAGTGCAGCTAACAAGCAATTTGCAAGTTCCCGTGTGAAGCTGTTTTGAGAATGAGAAGCTCCTTTAACACAGCAGTCTATTCTGAGGGTGGAAAACAAATGCACCTGTGTAAACAATAAATTTGTCCCATGAGAACCCACAAAGCAAAAATGTAAACATATCTAGAGAGAGAAAATTTGATAGACATATCCAATAGCCCTTACTGACCAATGAACTGAGTTTCACTGTATTGCTGACCAGTTAGGTTTAACACAGTGCCTCTGATATTTCCTATAAACATGAGCTTTGAGTAAAGAATTGGCTTTCTGCACGAAGAAAATGGAGTCTTGGCTGATTTATTCCAACATGCCACTGCAGCTCCTCTCCCTCCCCTCCTGTGCTTCCCATGCAACCTGTGGCCCTGCGCTGCTCCAGCACCACTGCCAACCCTCCTCTGGGCTGGGGCAGGTGCCACCCAGCAGTGCCCACACTCACGTTGCATCCGGAGACGACGCCGTCGCCGCCGGCGCACACCATGGTGGTGCGCACCAGGGCGCCCCACCAGTCCCACTGGGAGCAGGTCTCGTGGTCCACCACGGGCAGCAGAGCCTGCTGCAGGGCGTCGGCCAGGGGCCCGTTGGCTGCAAGGACAGGCACACCTCACACTCTGCACACCCCCACCCAGGGACCCCTGGGGACCCTCCTGGGCACCCTCTGCTTACTCCTGAGGCGTCCCCAGCCAGTGACATAGCAGGGGTAGTCGTTGGGCAGGATCGAGTCAGCCTCCGGCAGACAGGAGGCGCGGATGGTGTCACTCTCCTGCACCTCCTCTGCCAGCTTGACCAGGGCAATGTCGTTGCTGCAGGGGGACGTGAACCATGAGGGTGTGGTCCCCAGCTTTGTTGCCCCCACCCGCTCCCCCACATATTCCATCCCTACAGGACAAGGAAGGAGTTCCATTTCTCGTGGACGATCGTCTTCTCCACACCCACGGCCACAGTGCCTTCCTCGTCATCTGTCAACAAGTCCTGCTTGCCCAGCACCACGCGGTAGGTCATGGAAGAGCTGCCAGGGAGAGAGGGGGTGTCAGGCCCCACAGCTATCTCACCTCCATGGCACAGATGCCCCCGAGCACCCCAACACCCACCTGATGCAGTGGGCAGCTGTCAGCACCCACTGGGGGGCAATCAGGGTCCCGCCGCAGGTGTGGTGCCAAGAGCCGGAGCGGCTGTACTGCAGAGAGATCTGCGAGGGCAGAGCACAGGGTCAGAGCAGGAGTGTCCCCACGGCTGTCCCCCTGCCTGTCCCTGTGCCCCCTTACCTGCCATGGCCAGCTGTGGGCTACAGCGTCTTCCCCGCCCACCACACGGGAGCCCAGCTGCGGTGGCACGGCCGGCTGGCCGCATCCGTAGGCTGTGTGACACCCGGCAAAGGGACATCAGAGGCTGCCCGTGCCCGTGCCCAGGGCCGTGGCAGGCCCCACGGTGCTGTCCCCCCTGCCCCGACCCTTGCCCATGCCCTGCACCCACCGTAGCCCAGCAGCACGAGCAGACAGACGGCTCCCAGCATGGCTGTGCTGACCAAAGGTGTCGCAGCGGGGCCGCTCACCCCTCTTATGGTGTCCGCACGGCCGGGGACCTTGGGGTGGCCCCGCCTGCCAGCCACATGTGGGCACTGTCCCACGCTGTGGGCACAGGGGCTGCTCAGCCCCATCACCCCCTCTTATCTCACTCACCGTCCTGCCTGGGAACGGCCACACCTGCCCGTCCTGTGCTGCCACCGTGCTGGGACGTGGTGGGGACACCTGGCCCTGCTCCGGGATCGGGCAGGGCTCCTCCTGGGGCACAGCTGGTGGGCAGCCCCCTACCCATGGTGCTGCCAGTGGGGTGCTGGGCAGCCCTGCTGCCCCCCAGCCCTGAGCACCGACTCCCCCAGGACACTCCCTGCCCCCAGCCCCTCAGTCCCCCAGGAATGAGGTGCTCCCTTTCCTGAAATGCTCGTCACTGGGTGTCTCTGTGTCCCTGTCAGTGTTTGTTCACCTTGTGTACCCATCCTTGGCACGTTTGGGTGCATGTTCCTGGCTGCTGCCTTGGCTGTGGCATCATCTTGGATGCCAGTGATACCTTCTGTACTGAGGAAAGCCTTGGGGCGTGTGGCTGTGCCATGTACAACTACAAAGAGCACGTGTGAGGATTTGGGGGACTTTTGCATTGCTTTCTGTTGTCATTTTAGATTGTTGTGTTTATGGTTTGAAGCTGCAGAAGTTTATTTTAAGGGGGGTGTTTCTATCTTTGCATCTCTGGCTGGTGGTGGGTGCCCCAGGGCAGTGCTGGGGGCCAATGACCACGTGTGGCTGGAGAAGAGCACCTTGACGTGTGTGGCCACTTCTGCCAGAGGGAGCCAGGGCCACCCAATCAGCCCTAGAAGGTCCAGCAGGAGCCGGGCTGTGGCTGTAATGGCCTTGTCTCTGCCCAGGGTTTTCCAAGAGCTCGGTGGCACATGTGACCCCTTCCCCACACCCCTGCTGTGTGACATTCTGGGCTGCCCTGTCTTGTGTTGGCTACTTTTGCACAGAGCACTTGGGTGTACAGATGATGCTGGGGCTGATCCCATCTCCTCTGGAGTTTTCCTTTGGGAAAGGTGACCCTGCAGTCTTCCCCTTGTTTATTTCCCCAGTTCTTTCACCATGGGAGCCTTAGGACTGGGATGTCCCATGGGCTGGGGATGCAGGGAGCCGGTACTTTGGGCAGAGATGGCTCTGTCTTGTCCTTTTCCTTCTTCTATAATATGGACTGCAGTGGCTTGTCC
This sequence comes from Nicator chloris, assembly GCA_013400495.1. Lineage (NCBI taxonomy): Eukaryota > Metazoa > Chordata > Aves > Passeriformes > Pycnonotidae > Nicator > Nicator chloris. The sequence goes on along the minus strand of WAAE01004277.1, from coordinate 42,562 downwards.
CTTCCTGGAACAGCCTTGATGGAGGTGAGAGCAGAGCAGGAGCACTGCAGTGGCACAGGAGTGGTGTTGGGATGTGTGGTGGAGCTGGAGGACTGTGGGGGCTCAGGGAGAGATAAGGAAATGCTCTTTTGGGGTTAATCCATGGACCCCACTGCTCTTCTCCCTCCTCCTTGTGTTTCAGTGCTGGATGTCCCTGAGGGGAGCCCAGGATGTGCAGTGGCACCGTGATCAGGGCCGTGCTTCCCTGTGGCTCTGTGGCATCAGCATCAGGATGCTGCTCAGTGTCAGGGGAGTTTGTTCATGTGTTCCTGCGTGTCCCAAGCTCTCATTCCTAGGAGTGGGTAAAGATCACTTTAAAGATGTAGCTTTTATGTAAGTGATTGTATGAGTACTTATATTTCAACAGTGAAGTTATGAACTTCACCAAGTTTTGCTGTATTCTTTTAAACTTCCCCTTATTCTCCCATACTGTTAAATACTTAATAATGGACACACCCTATAGAGTGTATGTAAGATGTAACACATTTAACAAAAATAAAACTTACACTTCTTTAGGTTAACTTGTAGATTTAATGTGTCAGTTATAAACATACAAGCATAATATAACAATAATTGACAATTAACGTGTAAGTATAACAAATATTCATTAAGCTCTCTGCAGCCTTAGAGGTTAAAAGTAGTTGAGGCTGTAGTAACTGGGTTTGTTCAGCTGGGGGAGGCTGAGGTCAGACCTCACAGCTCCTCCCCAGGGGCAGCTCGGATCTCTGCTCTCTGTGACCAGGGACAGGACCCGAGGGAACGGCTGGAGCTGCATCCAAGGAAAGACTGGATGTTCGAAAAAGGTTCTTCACCCCGAGGGATCACAACTCTTCACCACCTCCTGGGCAGGGGGACACTGGTTATTGGGGTGACACACACTGTGGGGGGTGCCCATGCCTGTGCTGATGTCCCAGCACAGAGGCTTGTGGCACTCTGGGGCCTTGTCCAGGGCTCCTCCGTCCACCAAACTCCCTCTGAGGATGGGACACAACGCACAGGGACACACACAACAGGCTGTGACACCAGGGTCCTGTGCTCCCAGCCCAAACAACCACCCCCATGGCACGCAGGGGTACATGCAGAGGGGACAGGGGCACCCCACATTGCCCAGCTTCCCATGGACAGCTCTCCATCCAAGGCAGCAGATCCTGCTGCCAATCCCATGCCAGTGTCCCAAGTACCTGGCCCCATCCTGCTGTGCAGAGTGGCCACCTCCACACATCATCTGACTGGCAGGCCTTTAATCGCCTTTGGGGTGATCCCTACAGTTCCTTTGCCATAGCACATTTCCTGTCCATCCAAACCATTTCCCACCCCTCATCCCTCTTCACCTGCTCAACTTTGGTCAGGCTGACACGTGCCAGGGGGTCCCTGGAGAGTCCCCAAGTGGCTCACATGGTGCCAGGTCTCATGGCAGTGCTCTTGGACCCCGGTGCAGGTGCCAGTGCTGCTCTCTGTGCTGTGACGGTGCCGCTCAGCGGTCCAGTGCCACCGTGGCTCCTGAACCAGGCCCCGTCCGTCACGGCCCCCGCCGAGCTCGAGGTGCTGCCATCCATCCCTGCTCACTCCTCCTCCTCCTCACCCCGTGAGGATCCCGGCTGGGCTCCAGCAGCCACGACGGGACAATGGTGTGTTGGATGGCTCTGCTCGGGGCTCACGGTGCAGCACCCACCCCCACCGCCTGGACAGCCCCTTCACACCTGCTCCCACCAACACGCTGCCTTTTTCCTGGAAAACTTCCCTGGCTCCTCCTGGGCAGCCCTGGCTCCTCCTGGGAAGCCCATAGCTGCTCACCACCCACCTTGCTCCTCCAGCCACCACGGAAGGAGATCCATGGTAAGATGCCCCACTCCTGGGCCACGTCACAGGTCCTGGAGATGGAGCTGGCAGTGCCATGCAGCTCCCAAGAGCTCTGTCTCCAATTGAGCTCCTGCAGGCACCCTGACCCCTCCCAAACCAGTCAGACTCTCTCAAGACTCCCAAGGCCAACCCAGTTCCCTCAAGACCCCCAACTGAAAGTCAGTCCTCATCGAGGCAGTGCCAGTGAGGTCCCCTAAAGCACCCTGGCAGCTACCAAGTGTTCCAGATTGTCCCCAAGGGCCAGCTGGGTTCCCTGGAGCTCCCCTGAACAATGTGGACAGATCCCAGCCCCTCTCCCATCAAGCTACTTGCCAAATCTTGAGCCTCTTGGCTCAGCCCTGGCATGATGACGGGAAGCATCTTGAAGGATGTGCCCGACAGCCTCCCCAGAGCCCTGCCCAGCCCCAGTGCACAACAGAGACACCTTCCCCAGCACACAAGCAGGACCTTGGCATCACCAGCCCCAGCCCTGGATGTGTGTCCCCAGCTCCACTACACCTCCCCCAAAAAAAACCCAGCGAGACCAGCTCAGCACTTTTGCTTTTATCTTGGTCAACAGTGGTATCTCCACATGCTGCATCCTCAGTTTGCGCTGATTTTCTGCCAAAAAGACACAAGGGGGTCACGGTAAGACCCTCAGTGGGGTAAGAAGAGCCCCTGTGTGGGGGCAGAGGAAGGGGCACCCACCTCGTTGATCCAGGTGATGTAGGATGACACCTGGGTGAAGACTGTTGGCTTCTTGGCCACGTTGCAGCCCAGGCCAGAGCCGAAGCTGACGATGCCGGCCACGTCCCAGGTGCCGTCATCGCGCTGGCAGTTCAGGGGGCCGCCAGAATCGCCCTGTGTGCAGAGACACTCTGTGCTCCTGGGCCCCCTGCCAACTCCTCTCATCCCTCCTGGCCGTCCACCACCACGGCTCCATCCCCTCTCCTCGCAGTGCCCGTGGTTCTGCACCGTTTGGGCGCCTGGCACGCCGCAGTGCCCACACTCACGTTGCATCCAGAGACGACGCCGTCGCCGCCAGCGCACACCATGGTCTCCAGCACCAGGCTGCCCCACCAGTCCGGCTGGGAGCAGGTCTCATGGTCCACCACGGGCAGCAGAGCCTGCTGCAGGATGTCAGCCAGGGGCCCGTTGGCTGCAAGGACAGCCAAAGCTCGTACCTCACACCCTGTGCCTCCATCCCCTTCCCAGGGACGTGCTGGGGACGCCCCACTTACTCCTGATGCGTCCCCAGCCGGTGACATAGCAGGGGTAGTTGTTGGGCAGGATCGAGTCAGCCTCCGGCAGACAGGAGGCGCGGATGGTGTCACTCTCCTGCACCTCCTCTGCCAGCTTGATCAGGGCAATGTCGTTGCTGCAAGGAGACACGAACCATGGTCCCTGGCCATGAGAGCAGGGTCCCTGGCCACGGGGACAGGGGTTCATGGCCACACTACCCACGAGCCACCCCTGATGCATCCCATCCCCTACATGATGAGGAAGGAGTTCCATTTCTCATGGACGATTATCTTCTCCACACCCACGGCCACAGAACCGGGCTCGTCATCCACTGCCAGGTCCTGCTTGCCCAGCACCACGCGGTAGGTCATGGAAGAGCTGCCAGGGAGAGAGGGGGTGTCAGGCCCCACAGCTATCTCACCTCCATGGCACAGATGCCCCCGAGCACCCCAACACCCACCTGATGCAGTGGGCAGCTGTCAGCACCCACTGGGGGGCAATCAGGGTCCCGCCGCAGGTGTGGTGCCAAGAGCCAGAGTAGCTGTATTGCAGGGAGATCTGCGAGGGCAGAGCACAGGGTCAGAGCAGGAGTGTCCCCACGGCTGTCCCCCTGCCTGTCCCTGTGCCCCCTTACCTGCCATGGCCAGCTGTGGGCTACAGCGTCTTCCCCGCCCACCACACGGGAGCCCAGCTGCGGTGGCACGGCCGGCTGGCCGCATCCGTAGGCTGTGTGACACCCGGCAAAGGGACATCAGAGGCTGCCCGTGCCCGTGCCCAGGGCCGTGGCAGGCCCCACGGCGCTGTCCCCCCTGCCCCGACCCTTGCCCATGCCCTGCACCCACCGTAGCCCAGCAGCACGAGCAGACAGACGGCTCCCAGCATGGCTGTGCTGACCAAAGGTGTCGCAGCGGGGCCGCTCACCCCTCTTATGGTGTCCGCACGGCCGGGACCTTGGGGTGGCCCCGCCTGCCAGCCACATGTGGGGACTGTCCCACGCTGTGGGCACAGAGGCTGCTCAGCCCCATCGCCCCCTCTTATCTCACTCACCGTCCTGCCTGGGAACGGCCACACCTGCGTGTCCTGTGCTGCCACCGTGCTGGGACGTGGTGGGGACACCTGGCCCTGCTCCGGGATCGGGCAGGGCTCCTCCTGGGGCACAGCTGGTGGGCAGCCCCCTCCCTACCCATGGTGCTGCCAGTGGGGTGCTGGGCAGCCCTGCTGCCCCCAGCCCTGAGCACCGACTCCCCCGGGACACTGTGCCTGCCACGCCACCACCCCCCAGGGCACAAGGTCCCCTTATCTCAGTCTTGATGTGGTCAAGACCAGCCAAAACTCCACAGGTGCCACAGGGTGGGACAGGCAGGTATCAGCATTAGTGCTGATGACCTTCAGTAGCCCCATGTCCCCACACCTGGATCAGGCCCCTGCTGCTCTCCACGCCCATGAGCCACGGCTCATCCCTGTTCGGTGCCACCCTCTTCCATCATGTGGGAACCGTGTGCCCACAGTCAGATCCCACTCCTCAGATTCCCTTCCCCCCACCCAAGCCCCTGCCACAGACATGCCCATCCCACAGCTGCACCCCAGCAACCAGCACTTAAGAAATATAATATTTATTTGGGATTAAATTAAAAAAAAAGTAACACACCCCCTATGCCGCCACTCGGGGGACACTGTGGGACAGGTGTGGGTTTTTACAGCAACCCACAAACACCAGAGCCTCAGTGACCAACAGCAACCATTTGTGGCCACCACGCTCATCCTGCCAGGCTGAACACAACATGAAAAAACATAACACAGTCCCATGAGCCAGCAGCTGCCTTTCTGTACGTCTTTGACCAAATAAAGAGAGACACAGCTCCTGGGGGGCTCCATGTCAGTGGGGTGGACACCCACCCCCCAGCACCACACACACACACACACACACACAGAGCCCCCTCTACCAGCACCTGACCCTTTCCATGGCTTTTGTCACTGGTGTCACACATAGCAATACCAACATGCCAAGGCAGCACGGCCACCACAACACCCACCACGGCCACCTGCACGAGCCCCCATCCTGCAAACCTCCCAGTGCACTCACAGCACACAACAGTCTGGGCACGAGTATCCCTGGGACAAACACTCTGGACATAGTTCCCCTGGGACTCGGCAGCCACAACCCCCAGTGCAGCTGCAGGCAGAAAACAGGGTGCTGTTCAGGGTGGGGGGCACGCTGGGGAGGTGGGGGGCACGAACGACACCTACAGACACCACAGCAAGAGGGGAGGGGGGAGCCAGGGCCGACGGGGCTCTGGCAGCAAGGCGGGCGCGGTGCCGAGCCGGGCTCCTGCCGGCAGCCCAGGGGCCACACAGCCCGGGCACCGCTCCCCGCGCGGCTGGCACGCGGCACGGGCAGCACTGCCAGCCTGGCCGCTGCTGACCAGTCCTGCCTGGCCCTGTCACTGCGTGAAGGTGGACTGCAGCTCCTTGAAGGCCGCCTTCCTCTGCTTCAGCTCCTCTGCCTGCTTCTTCTTCTCCTCCTGCTCTGCCTTGATCTCCTCCTCGAACCTGCTGGCTTCATTGATGGCCTGTGCCTGTGGATGGAAATGTCCACCTGTGACCTCCGCCAAGCTCTCCTGCCCACCCCAGCAGCTCCACCTCCTGCCTACCCGGCACCAAACTGCCCTGGTGCGTGGCCATCCTGCAGTGGGACCTCCTGAGCCCTGCCTCACCTTGGCCTCAAAGAAGTTCTTGGCGCCTTTCACCCCCTCTGTGGAGACATCGATCTCAGAGAGCCGGGCCAGGGCGTGCAGCCCACTGTCCTCCTGCAGCTCACCCGCCGCTGCCTTCCGGAAAATCAGCAGGAACTGCGGGGGGAAATGGTAGCATTGGCTCCCTGAAGACACCAAAGCCACCACAGCCACTGCCCACCTTCTCACCAGCCCAAACAGTGGCTGGGGACATCTCCCTGCCAGCGTGGAGCCTCCTATCCCCTCACCTCTCGAAAGCTGAGCTTGCTGTCCAGGTCTTCATCCACCTCCTTAATCATGTTCTTCAGTCCCAGATGTGTCTGTGGAGCCCCCAGCTTCTCCATCATCAGCTTCAGCTCCATCAGGTCAATGAAGCCGTCCTTCCCTGCATCGTACCTGCAGGATGGCAGCACAATCCTGACACATCACCACGGGGTGCAGAGCCCACAAGCCCCACACTGACCCCCCAGCAGCAGAGCCCTGTATGCTCCCACACTAGCTGGGAAGCAAAGATGGATCAGCAAGGACTTGGGCACTGACGGTCTCCGGCAGCTCTCCAGACCACAGGGAAGCTGCCACTGAACTGCTAACAACCCCCCGGAGCATTGTCCAGGATCGTGCCTGTTTCTGTGCAGCACTTGGCAGGAGAACCTGCCAGGATGCTGCCAAGCCTGCTGCCAGCTCCCTGTGCCAGGAGCCTGAGCACGCGCTCCCCTTGGCTGCAGCATGGGATAACAGGCCATAGGCAGCCCACTGGGCACTGCTCCCCATGTCACCACCTCCTCCTCACTGTGACACCTCCAGGTGACCCACCCTCACTGCCCAGAGCCTGTGCCATCCATGCTTCTCCCCTGGCCAGGTGCCTGGGCTTGGCTGAGAGCTTTGGGCACAGCTCTGCTCACTGATGCTACCTACAGACCTGTCAGGAATGCCCCTCCTCAGACTCCTGCCTGTGGCCATGCCACAGTCCCCTCCAGCTTCCCTCCCACCACACCAGTGTCCCCTCCCCTGTCCGCTGACCGTACACCATGGGCTGTGCTGGTGTGGCACAGTGGGATCTCCACGGGGAGCCAGCATGGAGCCACGCTTTGTACAGCTCCACACGTTGTAGGTGGGCAGATACACACTGCACCCGTTGTGACAGGGCTTTTGTTTCTGTATCTTGTCACTGCAGCAGCCTCACAGAGCCCTAGCTCCCCATGCCGCAGGTCCGTGACTCATCTGTACCTCCCCTGCTGCTGTCTGCTCTGTCTGTGTCCCCAGCAGAACCTTCCTGATCTGCCAGGGACCCCAAAATGGGGCTGGTCCTGCTCACCCCTACTTACTGCTGCCATCACCCTCAGAGTGTGGCTGTGGGCACAGATCCCACATGATTTTTGCCTCCAATACCCCTCTTGGAGCATAGGATCATAGAATCGAGGAATAGTTTGGTTAGAACAGACTGAAGATGAGCTCATTCCAACCCCCTGCCATGGGCAGGGACACCTTCCACTGTCCCAGGTTGCTCCAAGCCCTGTCCAACCAGGCCTTGGACACTGCCATGGATGGGGCAGCCACAGCTTCTCTGGGCAACCTGTGCCAGGGCCTCATCACTCTCCCAAGGACAAATTTCCTCCCAGTATCCAAACTAACCCTGCCCTCTGTCACTTTCAAAGACTTTCTTCCTTGTCCTGTCACTCCCTGCCCTTGTCCAAAGTCCTTCTCCATCCTGCATCCCACAGAGTATCTCTGCAAGGGACGAGTTGCCTGGCCAGACTTTGCCACTTCATCCCACGCAAGCCACCTCCCCAGATGCAGGGCACTTCCTTTCTCTCAATCCCCTCCTCCGTTTTTTCGGGATACCAGCATCCTGCATCTCCCAAAGGGCACCATCTCCCCTGCGGAGAGCCAAAACCCTTCCCCGCAACACTCTATCCTCTACAGCCGGATTGTCACATCCCGAGGACAGCAGCAGCGGCGAGGACAGTGTGGCAGGGCTCTGCTCCAGAGCATCCTTCCCTTGGGAGACCCCCCCGGCTCCCCAACCTCCCCGGTGCCTCGCAGCCCCGGCGCTGCTCCTTTCGCTGCAGCGAGACGCCGCAGCTGCCAGAGCAAACACGTCTGCTCCGCACGCCGCTCCCTCGCCTGCGCCGACACCCGCCCCGCCATCTGCGCCCCGAGCACCCCGGCACGGCCACCCACCGCCTCCGGCGACGGGAGCAGCCGCTGTCCCCCCCCGCGGACCCCGAGCACGCTGCCCCCGCCGCAGGCTCCCTTCTGCAGCGCACGGCTCGCAGCAACCCGCGCGTCTGGCTCGCCGCCACGTGCTGGCGGTGGGTGACAGCCCCCCGGGAGGACACGGGGAACAGGGAGGCTCCGTGCACCGCCGGGGATGCTGACAGGGTGTGCCTGCATCCTACGCAGCCCCCCAGCCTTGCGTTTCGGCGGTGACTGCCTCCAACTCCCCAGGTCCTCCACCGCCCCGCTCGGGTCCGGGCGAGACCACCCGGGACGCCGATGCGGATGCTCCCCCCGGTGCCAGACGGGATGAGGGCTATCGGCATGTCGCAGCCATGCCTCCGCCTGTACCATATCTCCGCGCCTTCCCGGAGTCGCGCTGTCTCCACGCCTCCTGCACAAAGCACCCAGCGCGGGATCCATGGGGATGCTCCGGGCTGTCCCGTTCGCCCCTGGCTATTCCCGCGCGTATCAGCGTGACCACGGTTGGAGTCACCCCGATTTCTGGCTCCCCCTGGAAATTTCCAGGGCTGGAGGCTCGCTGCCAGCTCCCCCCCTTCCCAAGGGCCGGGGGCCGAGCTCGTGCTTCGAGTCACGCTCCGCCACGCGCGGTGGCACGCAGCGCGGACAGGGATGCTGAGGACACGCCAGCCTGGCCTCTGCGGCCCCGGGAGCTGCAGGGATGTGGGATCCCTCGGTGATGCGGCAGAGGGAATGTGGGGGTTCCTGGTCCCCTCTTTCAGACCCCTTTCTCTGGCCTCAGCACCAGGGGGACAGGAGGTTCCTTCCGCAAGAATTTAGGGGCGCACAGGAACGCCTCCTGCAAGCAGCTGGGGGAAGGTGTCCGCGGCACCAATCTTGTGAGGGGTTTTGGGAGGAGAGGGGTGTCCCTGGCATCCCTCCTGAGAGGGGCAGGAGGGGGATCCCTCCCGAAAGGAACTGGAGGTGCCTTGGCATCCCTGCTGCACAGAGCTGGGGCAGGGGCAGTCACCGACAAGAGGGGGATCCCTTCCGCAAGAGGCTGGGGCGCATGGGGGTCCCTCTCACAAGGAATAGGGGGGTCCCACCCGCAGGCACGGGGCGGGAGGTGCTGGGGCATCTGCCCTGCCAAAAGCCGGGATACCGGGGATGCAGGAACCGGGATGTCGTGGGTGCCGCATTCCCGGGGTCCCCCGTCTGCCTCGGCGCTGCCACCCGGGGACCCCCCTCTCCCCGTGCCCCACACTCACTGTCGGAAGAGCCGTTCCATATCGCGGAGCTGCCGCCGGGAGAACTCGCGGAACTCCCCAGCGGGGCTGAAGACGCGGCGGCCACTGCCCCCGGGCGAGCCGTCGCCCACCGCCCGCCCCGCGGGGCTGCCCGGCGCCGGCCCCGGCTGCGGCCCCCG
>WAAE01004277.1:12646-32695 GCA_013400495.1 Nicator chloris | reverse complement strand
GCCCCCCGGCTCCCACGCCCGCCCCGGGGGGCTCCGGCTGCCCGCCCCCGTCACATCGCCGTCCCCTCGCACCGCCCCGCCGGCCCGGCTCCCGCACCGGCCCCGAAGGGGTCCCCTCCCCGCCGCCCTCCATCAGACATCACCGTCCCTTCAGACCCCCTCCCCTCCACCGGCAACATCGGCAGGACTCATCCATCCCCCAGCGAGATCAACCTGGGATGATCCTTAGGGTCCGGCATCACCAGGGGGTCCCATACCCCGGTGGGATCCACCTTTAGGGTCCCTTTCAACCCAAACCAAGCCATGATGCTATGAATCCATAGGCTCGAAGGAGGCTATGGGGAGTCTGGTGCACTCACAGCCACCTGTGCTCTTGCCATCACCATCCATTCCTGACCCAGAGTTTGCCAAGGGTGGCATGGGGAGGACACAGAGTCATGGAGCAGCCCAATACCTCCAGATACACCTGCAGAGAATGCCCACGGCAGCACCTTTAACCTACACAAGCATACAAAGTCATGCCTTGCCCACAGGAAACCCGGGCATTCAGACAGGGAAGCATCCAGCTTCTCCCAGCACACAGAGCAGGAAAACCAGACCACACCAGTAACCAGAGCCCCACGGCACTGCCGTTTTCACTAGGGGTCGGCCACTGTGCACACATGGGTGCTTTGCATGCCCAGAGACGATGCAGCCCTGCGCCAGCCCGCTGCAGCCCTCTGTGTTGCTTCCAGGCCTTTTTTATCCTATTAAAAAATAAAGACCAAAAAACCCCAGCGGGGCTTTGCTCACATCCAAATTATCCTCAGCTGAAGAGGTCTGCAGAGGACTCGGCACGTGGACTCCTACGAGTGGTGCCGAGGCAGAGAGACTGCAGGGAGGATGTGCTGGAGCTGCCAATTGCCTGCAGGGACCCTGTCCCCAAAACACTGCTGCTCCCCGGAATCCAGGGTGTGCTCTGGCCCTTGCTAATGACAAGAATCAGTAGATGAGCCTGTGCCATCACCCCACTCCAACCCACCGGCACATCGCTCTCATCTCCCCGGCTTGTCCTCGTGCTGCTGCTGTACTGGTGTGGCTGACATAGCTCCTCTTCTTCCCCCTTCCCAGGTGGCAGGTCCAGCATTCCTGGGGTGTTCCAGGAATTCCAGAATTCCATACTACATCGTGCCTTATGTTCCCGTTTCCCTGTGACACGATGGAGACTGGAGGACACAGGAGTTGCAAGGGATATTTCAAGCCACGTTGGCTTCATGTGCTTGAGGCCACTTCAGCAAGGACAGGACACATCCCTCACAACAGACTTCACATGTCACTGGGCTGTATACACACAAATATACACACGTGTACACTGGACTATATCCTCACCACCTTTTCCACTACCACAAATCCTGCCACACTCTGTGGGACATGGACTGTGGGAAAACAAGGTCCTACATTGTACAGTTGCACCAGCGGGCCCAGGAGCTATGGGATACAAACTGGAGCTCCTCAGAACGCACCCACACCTCATGCCACCTCCACCTTCACAGGGATGCCCTGTTCCTACTGCAGACCACCACCTAGTGAAGGTCCCCGTGGTGCTCCTATGAGCTTCCCAATTTGACAGCATCTGCCACGTGCTCCTTGGCCTTCAGCTTGCCCGAGCAGAGAGGCTTTGTGGCTCCAGGCTGCAGAACAGAGACAACAGACACAGTGTTGACCACAAGAGCTCAGCATGACCTGCTCTTCTCCCTCGCCCTCATACAGGGTGCAAACCCATGGCTACAGGTGTCTGCACCTCCTCCAACTTCATCAAGGGATGCTGCGGCAGCATTGGGGGCCCAGAACCTCCAGCCTCTTGGGATGGTCTGACTGACCACTCTGTGGGTGGCTCCCAACAGCTGGAGCTGGCAGCTGTACAAAGAGCAGGAGTGGTGTGTTGCCTTCTCACCTTGTGCCGTTTGGCCGCTTGCCGCAGCCTCTTCTCCTGGTCTAGCTGGAGCTGCATCCTCTGCAGAGCCTCCCGCAGCAGAGCCTTCTCCTCTGCCTCCCTGTGGGCTTCATCTTCCAGCTTGGACATGTCCTCCCGGCACCTTCGCAGGGAAGCTTGGCTCTGCCTGTGCAAAACAGGAGGGGAGGATTCTGTCAGTCTTTTGCCCTTATCAACCCCCTGACCCTCAGCTGTGCTCTCCCACACCTTCCTTGTGCTGCTGACACCATCCCTCTGCCCCAGCTGATGCCACTGCTGGCCCAGGCTCCAGCCACCCAGGACAAGGGAACCTGTCAAGGCTTTCCTGGCTCTGACACTGCTCAACCACGTGAGGCTGCAGAAGGTACCACTGCAGAAAACTGGGAGGACCTTTCCCCACTCCTCTTGACATTTGACTTTTGTGCTGTGGCCCTAGACACAGACTGGTCCTGGACAGACACAGACTGGTCCTGGACAGACACAGACTGGTCCTGGACAGACACAGGACTCAGCAGTGTCACATCACTCCTTGCCCCAAGCTCCCTGTCACTTGGCATCCAAGGACCAGGTCTTGTTCACAACCCTGACTTTCCATACCTGAGCTGCTCCACACTTCCCTCATAATCTTTCAGTAGTTCTTCTTTCCTTTCCAGGCGAACCTGGAGGTTCCTGATCTTTTTGTACAACAGCTCCAGGGCCTTTTGTCTCTGCAGTCCCAGTTCTGCCCTTCTCTCCTGAGGAAGGTGCTGCAGAGGCTGCATTCCTGACAGCTCCTTCATCTCCATCAGACTTCCCAGAGCACCGATTACATCAAGGTACTGTGGGAAGAAGAGGGAATGCATTATTTACCAGGTCTGCTGCATTCCAGCATGCTGCTCAGCCATCTGCTTTCTGTCTGCTTTCCTGAGGAGATGACAGTGTCCCAAGGAAAGTAGGTTTGCTGTTCCCAGCTGCACAGCTTACTGGGATTGGATGGGTATTCCCTGCCTTTTTTGGAGGGAAGAGACCCCCCTTGCCCAACCAACCAGTTGTGCAACCCATGGACCCCTTCCCTGGCAGCTCCCTCCATTGCTCCCCAGCCTCTCTGATGCACCATGGCACATTTTGGGGTCCCAGCATGTCCTGGCAGACACAAAATGTGCTCTGGGTCATAGAATCATAGAATAGTTTAGTTTGTAATGGAAATTTAAAGGTCACCAAACCAACCCCCCCTGCCATGGACAGGGATGTCTTCAACTGGACCACAGAGCAGTTCATCTTCAACATTCCTGCAGCGTCCTGATGTGACACACCTCTGAAACGTGTTCAAAACACATCTAACCTCTACACACAGGGCATGTACACACACTCTACACATGATTTACCACATCTATCTACCCCTGACGTACCATCTTCTCACCCAAGTCTGTTGCCTCAGCCATTTCCAAGCTCACTGTGCTGTTGGGGATCCTGAACGAGCCCCCATCAGGAACATGGTCAGGAACCTGCACAGACAGGGAAAGACCCATGGAGCCCACTTTGGGCCTGGTTTTTGGTCAAGTGGCCTTTGAGCCTCCCTTTTGCCTCATGGGAAACCACCCCAGTATCGCTGTGGTCCCGTTCTGCCCACCCTGCTCAGCCCATGGCACCCCTGGTGCTACTCCAACAGCACCAGGCAATGTCCTGATGGAGCTGCCACCCTCTGCAGGAGCACTGCCTGCCGTCCATCAGGCTGCATCTCCCACCCTGACTTCTTACTTATCTCTGAAAATCTCTTTCTCCCCTTCCCAGGGTGTCCTTTCCAAAGTCACAGGCATTACAAACCACACACTGCCTCCCCACCTTGCCAGCCTTCAGTTTTGCTCCCAACACAGGGGCAGGTTCCAGCTCAAGACCTCTTTGCTGAACTATTTTCTCTGGAAAGTCTTTCATCCGGACCACCAGTGGCTCTGAATCGCTCTTCACAGCACCTGGAGGCAAACAAGCAGATGCCAAATTGTTCTTTCCACACAACTTTGAGGCTGCCCAGCTTTCCCAGCCTCCCTGTGAGGGTGGGGAGGCCCTGGCACAGGCTGCCCAGAGAACCTGTGGCTGCTTCATGCCTGGCAGTGCCCAAGGCCAGGCTGGACGGGGCTTGGAGCACCCTGGGATGGTGGCAGCTGTGCCATGGCAGGGGGTGGAACAAGACGGGCTTTAAAGCCTCTTCCAACCCAAACCATTCCATAATTGTAGGAGAGCCTTGCTCACCTGAGCACTGCCTCTTCTCCAGCATCTTCACCCTCTCCCGGAGCTCGGCCAAACCCTCCTTTTGGCGCTGGATCGTCTCCTCGTGCCGGAGGCCTCGGCATTTTGCACCAAGCTCAGCCAAGTCTGATGGTGGCTCCCAGGAGAAGGCAGGTTCTCGCTCAGTCTGCATCTGGCCCAGCACAAGCTCAATGTAAACACAGCCTTACTGCCAGAGACTGGGCACTTGGCACAAGAATAAAGTCTGGGGAGCATCTCCATGGGTTTGCAGGGGTATAGGAGACTTGTCAGAGACCTCTTTCCTGCTCTGCTGTGCCATGGTCAGGATATGAACTCTGCAAATGCTCTGGAGAGCCAGGAGAGGGTTGGTGCACAGCTCTGAACAGCCACGTTGGCATTTTTCCCTTGCCCTGTGCACCACCATAGAGCATTTGCCGTCTCCACACAAACACTGATGCACTTCAGAGACTACATCCCAACACAAACTTGGACATTACTCTCTGCATGTGTACTGCCCTCTCCCAGCCCTGTCGTTGTAGGACATGAAAAAAGGATGAGACTCTAAATATTTCAGAAGGCAAAGAGTATAGAAAAAAGGTTTTATTGTCTAATTTTTACTACTTTTATAAGGTGTTCTGATACAGACTTAACATGATTGGTGAATAGGAACAACACCTCTCTAATCCCATTGGTTAAACCAGAGAAACAGCTAAAATGTTTTGAAAACTAGAAAAGCAAAACACCACTTGGAGAAAGATTGTTTTGAGAAAGGAGAGTTGTTTGCTAAGATTGTTTTGAGAAGAAGTTTTCTTGAGAACTTTTTCCTTGGGAAAAAGCTAGCAGCTGCCAGCAGGCTAAAATCTCTCAGACCCAGAAATATCAGGCCCACACAGCCCCATCCAGATCCCTGCATTATGACAAACATCCAGAAATCTGTGATGGGGCTGGGGCCACGGGGCTGTGCACAGCTAACTGTGCCCCGTGCACAGCTAACGGTGGCTGCAGACCCCCAGCTCCAGTCTGGCTGCTGTCACCCCGTGTCTCTGCCCACCCCACTCCCAAGTGGCACCCCCAGCACCGGGATGTTCCTCTCCCCACCGCAGTGTGGAACAGGACGGGCAGTGCCTGCCGCCTGCTCATCAGCTGGCTGTGAGTCACAGCCTGGCCCCCGCTGCTGGCTGCCACCGTGTACAGAATGTACAATTCCTACACTCCCTCCATCTGCTGCTGCCACCACCTGCCATTCCTTCCCTTTTCCAGCCTCGGCGACATCAAAGAGGGATTTGGCACAGGAGAATGAAGAGCGTTTCCTGCTGTCCTGTGCAACAAGCTGCCCCTACTTCTGCACACACAACCCTAGGAGCGGTTCTGCACTACCTGCACAGCAGCACCCACAGCTCGGCAAGCTGGGAAAAGGAAGGAACGCTTGCATGTTTCTATTCCCTCTAATTGCCAATTAACGCAGCCATTAGCACTCACAGCACTGGCAGTTCCAAAGCGCTTTGCAAACATCAGCTCATCAAGCAGCAGCAGCCCGGCGGGGGCTGCGGGCTCCCCGGATGGCGGGCAGCCCTCGGCTCGGGAAGGGTGCCCGGCCACCCCACCCTGGGGCCGGCGGGAGCAGCTCCAGGCCGGGCTCTCGCCGTGATGCCGAGAAACACCAGGTGCCATCGGTGCTCGTGGCAAACCCACACCCCGGCGCTCTCCAGGAGCGCTCACCCTCTGGGAGGCTTCACCCACCTGCGCTGGTGTCCCGGGGGCACCCTCTGGGCTCTGCAGTGTTTGTTGAGAAGCGTCCCTCAGCGCTTGGCAGGGCGTTTGGGCTTGGCTGTGCGGAGAGACAAGGTGTTGTGGGACCCCAGGGTGGACGGAGGGGACCCAAACAGCTGGTGGAGAGCGGCACCCCGAGCACCCACTGGTGACTACCATGGTGTGGGTGGGAACACTCGCTTAGACACAAGTGCCTGAGTTACACATCTACTGGCATGAGCTCCACTGAAGCCCCATTTCAGTTCCTGTGTCATGGATTCAGAGCTGAGCTCCATCCTGATACTCTCACACGTGCCTTATGCCCTGGGGAGAACCCTAAACACCATCAGCTGCTGGGGACACACAGAGTGGCATCCGTGAAGCCTTGGGTTATGTCAGGGCGTACCTTAACTCTTCAGCTGCTGCTTTCAGGGCTCGATCCTTCTCCTCCACAAGCCTGGACATCTCAGATAGCTTCTCCCTGAGCTGGTTCACCTCCCTCTCCCGGTGTTTCAGCTGCCTCTGGCTGTGCTCCAGCTCCACCTTCTGCTCTTCACTCAGCTCCCCTAAGCACAGAACAGCCTCGTGGGATGCCGGCTGACTCACCACACACCCCTGGGGGATCTGCAGCTGGTGCACCCCCATGGCAGCAACAATGGGGCTCACCCCTGCAGAGCCTTGCCCTGCCCTCAACAGCTGCCCTCAGACCCTGGGCCATGCCAACAGGACACCCTGGTTTATTAAATCCCAGTCTCTTCGTGGAGGTATAAGCCAGGGCAATTCCTTGCTGTGGCACTTTCCTTTCGCATTGAAGGAGGACAGGTCACCAGCATTTTCTGACTTGCATCTTTTGACTCCACACATTCCTCATGGGCTCTGTCCCCATGTTCACAGCCTAACCCGTGGAGGAATCCCAGGCCAGGCTCTCCCAGTCCACTGGCTTGGAACACCTTCAGCTACAAGAAGTTCACCAGTGTGATTTTGAGCTCAGTTTTGTCTGTCTGCTCTCCCCCTGATTGCTCCCTCATTGTCACTTTCTCATCCTTGGCTATTACTTAGCCAAGGATGGGGAGAAATTCAGCTTCCCAAAGGGAACAGACTGCCTGCTTTGCCCCCAGCAGGACAAAGCATTGCCTCAGAACGGTGACATCAATTTCCTGTGATCTGTGTGTGCCCAGTACAGCATCATTGCTTGGAGGAGGATGGGGTGATGGCAGCCACACAGGGCACATCACCCACCTCTCATGTCCGACATCCTGGCTCTGGTTTCTGACAGCTCCCTGCTGAGCCTGCTGATGACTGCCTTCTTTTCCAGGAGCTTGTCCTGTGCCACTGCCAGCTCCTCCTGCACTTTCCTGGGAAAGATCAGTGCAGATTTCACAGCCATTGGGAAACCTCACCCAGGCCCAGCTTCCTGTGCTGCATTCCTGGTTAATACACACATTCCTTTTTTACCTGCCTTTTGGTCCCCTGGGGTCACCCTGTGCTGTGGCCACACCACTTGCTCTTACCTGGAGCCACCCAGGTGGGATGGCAGATCCTCACATGCTATTTGGCATCACTTTGATGCTCTATGCCCTTAGGATCACATCAGCCTAACAAAGGGACTCAAGTCCTATCCCAGACTAAAAAGATCTTGGGACAAATGGCATTGGACTTCCTTAGGCTCTCCCACACCATCCCTGCCTTTCTCCAAGCCTCTCTGATCACCATCAGTGAGTGCTGCTCACCCTAGACAAACATGAGACTCCAGGGCAGGACAAATCTCTGGCCAAGCTCCCGACGCTGACCTGTGGGCATCACACTGAAGTCCTACAGGACACAAGCAAAAAAGGCCAATTACTTCTTTTGTAACACTTCCATGCTTGTTGCTTCTGCTACACAAATAATTTCCTTCATGTGGCAGTTCTGAGGGCTGTCTTTGGGAAACCCCTGTCCCTGAGAGCCCAGTTCCAAGGGTAACTGGACAATTGTTGCCATCCAGCCTTGCTTGTGAGTGCTTCTGTCTCAGAGCAGCCCAAAGCATGCCAGTCGTGTCATTTTACAGGGCAAAGAACCCTTCCCCAGTGGCAAAGCCAGGTCTGTTCTCCAAAACCACCAAACAATGAAACAGCCTCTGCAGGGTCTCACAGAGCTTGTCCTGCAGGTGGAATAACCTTCACTCCACATCTTCCCAATGTTTTCTATATGTCATAGGTTACAATGTAAGATGTGCCCAAAGTATGTTTTCTTTCACCATCTCCATGAGCTGTTGAAACCGGCTGGGCAGTGTTTGCCTTGCTCCCTCTGTCTTCTTATTAATGGGCTCATCAACTGTCTCCGGTTATCTTATCTCTGGTTAATGGGCCATCAAGGAAACAATGCACGACTCATGAAATGATATCAATCCATTGTGAGATGCTCCACCCAGGGGGAGGAGCCAAGCATTCCCACCTGGATATAATCTGGGATTTGGGACAGCACAGGCAGCCTTAGCCACTGGATTCCCAGAGGACAAGAGCTGCCTACCAGACCTTTTCTACAGGATCACTGCTTCAACAGGACTACTTCATCTGGACTGCTACTACCACCCTAACTAACAGGGTGTTGGGTTTGTATTCTGACTCTGTCAGTGGTCCTTTGTACTATTGCATTTATCTTTTTATTTTGTTTTTACTTGTTTTGTTGTTTGTTTCTTTTCGCTCTATTAAATTGTACTTCTGACTTGGAGTCTCTCACTGCTTTTGCTTTCAAACCAGCACACTCTAGCAGCAAATTCACTGTTCCATCTCCATGCACATTTCATGCTAACCCAGCCGGTTCCTGGTACAGGTGCATCCCATACAACCCTTACCTACCTTCCATTTTTTCCACAAGTGCTGCCTTTTCCTCCTCCAGCACCTTGTGCTGCTGAGCAGCCTCTAGCAGCCTGTCCTCTAAAGCCAGGATGGTCAGGGAATGCTGCTTGCTTTGCTCCCTGTATCCTGCTACTTCTTCTCGCAGTTTCTGCCTCTGTAACTCATTTTCCTCCTGGATAGCCCTGAGCTGCTGGTCCTGCTGAAGCACCTGCTGCTGTAACACTGCCTGGGGAACAAGATGTGGGAGCTCAGTTGGAAGGGCTGGTGGCTTCTTTTGGGATCACCATATGGATCATCTCTCCTGGATGGTGGTCACAAGAATGGAGGGAAGGATTTCAGGGGTGAGGGAAGCCTTCTTCTCCAGCACTGCATCCTCCACCTGCACGGGTCAGTGCAAGCACCTGTTGTGCAGTGATTTCCTTCAGCTCGTGCAGAGCTTCTCTCAGTTTTCCCTCTGTCAGTTGCTGCTCCTCTGCCTTCTTTGCTGTTGCCTACCAGAGGAAATTAGCAGTAAGTAGGTTAGCCAGGAATCCACCTTTCTTCCTGCAGAGCTGCTCTCTGTGTATTTGGTGGGGAGGAGAACCCTTTCATCCACTGATTTGAGCCCCTGGAGCACCACACTACAGCAACTTTCCCTTTTCTTCATTCCAAGAGTGAGCTGTTCTGCTTCACCTCCCATGCTCACCTCAGCCACGCTTCTTAGGCGCCTTTCCAACTCTTGGATCTTCTTCTGTTCTTCCTCCACAGATTTCTTGCACTTGTCCTTCTCCTCGGTGACAGCACTTTCCAGAATCTGTGAATCAACAGCCAACAGATTCACTGAAGGAAAAAAAGACCTTACCTCCAAGGAGGAAAGCAGCAGGGAGGGTCACTGCTCCGGAGTAGGGGCAGGTGATGGGACAAAAGCTTAGCAGGACACGAGGTAACTCGGGGAAAGAGAGGATGGGAGCACCTGGGGAAAAGTACAGCTGAGAGACTGTGCAGGAGCTGCTTGGCTGCTCCTTGCCTGAATCCTTGGAGAACTGAACACCAAAACCCACCATTCCCAAGGTGCCAGACACAGAAGCAGACTGGAAACTGTCCTACAAGGCCACCATGATCACAACACGCCCATGGCAATCCAGCCATTCCCACCCTGACTGACACCCCACAGCAGAGCCACTGGTGTGGTGGCCTGGGCTTCCCTGGGACTGAGGGGCACTGCTGCCCCCTGCTCCACAGGGACATCCTTTTCCAGCCAAAAAGGAGCCAACAGCATGGGGAGGGAAGGAGAGAAGGCTTGAGAGGAGGCAATGCAATGTTTTCTTAAGCTCATGGATCATGATGCTCCTTGCTTTCCCCTTTCTCCCTGTGACTGACTGGCAGCTGTGCATCCTGATGTTACCTGCAGGTGCTTCCCAGTTCCACCATGGACACTTTTGTGAGTTTACATCACTTGGATCCACGTGGGAGGATATCCAGTCCCTTGGGACTGCACTCAGTTCGGAGCTAGTGGTTCCTCCTCTGTAGCAATGCATTTCCACACCCAAAGAAATATTTCCAAATTAGGAAAAGGGGTTTCAGTGGCACCCCTGACTTTTATGGAGAAGCACCAGAACTTTCCATGTTTCTCTGACTGTAATTGGCTCAGAGCCAAGACAGGAGCACCCGTGGGATCTTTTAGCTGTCCCTCAAAAGCAGGACCTGCTTCCATTGGCAGTTTGCCAGTGAAGCCCTCCTGGGTTGTGAGGTACAAGAGAGGGAACAAAAGGTGCTGGGGGTATTTTCCAGGTGTTGTAGCAGGTGTGTGGGTTCTGTGCCTTACACTGTGCTCGGCTTTGTTACTTTGTTTTGTATTATTTTCTTTTTATTAAACCCTTTTGATTTTCAAGACATTCTCGATCATGCAGTCTCGCTGATTTATTTAGGCCACTTTTCTGTGAGGTGCTGGAAACCCTAACAGAAGGTATTGAACACCCAAAGAGCTCAAATCATCTGGCTTTTTGAGAAATTCAATACTCCTCTCGTTATCCAACACTGTTACAGACATCCATTTTTCCTGCACAACATTCCTTTTCTGAAACACTAACCATGTCACTGTACCTGTTTGCTCTCCTTGTCCTTTTCCAGGAGAACTTGCTGGATTTTTATCTGTAAGTCTTGCTCATGTTTAGCTTCCAGCTCCTTTGTGTGCTCCTGCAGCAGCTCTGCCTGCAGCTCCTGGAGCTTCTCTAATTGCTCCTACAGGGAGACACGGAGGTATTAAAGGAAGTGTTTCAGCAGCAGGGCAAGAAACAAACCTCCTGTGTACACTCACTCTCACAAAATTCACAGAAGAGATGTCCTCTCCATCCTTGCTGCATTAGGGGTATGGACACACTGACAGTGGGTTCTGTCTCCCTTACCTTTCATTTCCTGTAGACTCAGGGATCTCAGCTACTGCACATCCCCAGTCCAGGTGCCACACTGCCTTGCTTAGGACTGCCATCAGATTTACCCATAGAAAGAGTCCAAATCCACCTGGTTCATGTGCATAAATGTTTCTGTACCTGCAACATCTGATTCCTCTGTGCCATCTCCTGACTCTTCTCCGAGAAGCTCCTGAGAGCGGCCAACAGCCCTGCAAAAGTCAACGGGGCCTCACTGTGTGGGGTGCTCACACATCAGATTGTGGATACCTGGGAAAAATTCTTCATGGAAAGGATGGTCAGGCATTGGAATAGGCCACCATGCCTGGAAGTGTTCAAAGACTGTGAGGCTGTGGCACTTGGGAACCGTGCTGGCTTAACCACTGGACTCAGTGACCTTGGAAGTATTTTCCAGCCTTAGAATTTCCACGATTCTATGATTTTCTCCCCAAGGAGTGGCTCATGCTGGACCTTCTCCTCTACATCTGCCTTGCCAGGACATCCCCCATTCCCAGGGCTGCCCATGAGGACACAGACCTTTGCCAGAGGTGTGCAGGTCCATCCCTGCACTGTCCAGGAGCTGCTCTGCACCCTCCAGCCAGGACAGGGGACCACGTGCCATGTCCACCACTGCTGTCCTGATGGCTGAGACACAGGGATCCAGGCACAACACCTCCAGCTGCCCCAGCTCCCCTCGCAGGCTGGCGCTGCTGCAGGGGCTCCTCAGGCAAGCCTGGAACAAATGGAACCAGTCTGGAACAAGCCAGTCTCCACTGTCAGTGGCCTTCAGGGACTGGCACAATGACACAACGTTTCTGAACATCTCAGGCCAGGTTGGATGGGGCTTGGAGCAACCTGGTCCAGTGGAAGGTGTCTCTGTCCATGGCAGGGGGTGGAACAGGATGGGCTTTATGGAGAATCTGTGACAAACTCCTGGGAACAATCTCATGAACACTTAGGGATGACGCTTTGTTTCAGGGTTGTATCTTTACTCTGACCTTTCCTCAGGCCAACAAAACAGCCTGTCCTAGTATCTCCCAGCTGTCACTTGGTCCTCAGTATTTAAAGGGCTGACCTGGAGCTTCTGCAGGGAGTTCTTGAACACCTCCATGTTTGCAGACACCTCCTTCTCCTTTGCGAGCCTGGAGCTTAATTCCTTCTGCAGACTCTTCTCTCTCTCGTGACTCTGTTGGTTCTCATCAGAGATCTGCCTGACCTTCTCTATCACCTGGCAAAAGTGGATGAAGAAAGAGGAGGCTAAGGCTCATACTGTTTTCCAAATGAGGGGCCAGGGATGGTCTCAGAGAGAACAGCTGAGACTTGCTGCAAACTGGCAGCCACGTCAGACTCCTGGGCTTGTCCCTGTTGCAGACCACTGACTCCCTCCAAGCTTTGGGAGACAAAAGGGACTGTCCCCTTCATGTCACGGAGCGGTGCCATTAACCTGGGACAGCCACAGCACAAATCCTCATCTGGAGAAGCCTGGATGCTGCAGCCTGCTGCACATGGAGCAGGCACCACGGCCGTCCTGCAGCACTTGTCTTGAGCCACTCGGGGCTTTGCAGGCTCCAAACATCTCTGGGAGCTGATGTCCAAACTCACCTGCTGCTCTGTTAGTGATTTCCCTGTGCTGCCAGCTGCTGATGGAGAACACACTTGCATCACTCGGGTCTTGAAGGACTCCAGCTGCAGCAGGGATCAACACATGGAAATAAACACCACCAGTCATTGACAGCCACTCTGCTGATCACTGATGATCATATCTAGCACAATGTTATCTGCAAAGGGCTTTCCCTGCCCAGAGCAGCATTACCCAGGCACTGGGGAAGGTTGGTGTGGCCCCCAGGCAGCATAACTAAGATTACAGATTCCTTTTCTGTGTCCTATTAAACTGCTCCATTGCCCCTGCTGCCCACACAAATCTGGGGATAAGCCTTTTATACTTCACCCAACGACAAGATAAGTCCCGTGCCAGGGTTTGGTGCTCAGGACTCTGGGTTCCTGTTCCCACAGCTCATCTTCCCCATGGGAAGCTGCATCCCTGTGCTGCCCAGAGCCCCAGTGGTGATGCCCACAGCCCTGCCATTCCCTACCTGCTCCCCTGCTCGCTGCACGTCCGAGCGCAGCAGGCGCTCCCTGCGCCCCACCTCCCGCAGCTGCCCCGCCTGCTGCCACCAGGCTGCCTTCAGCTGCTCCTCCGCCTGCAACGAGAGCTTTGGCACGTCACAGTGACATCCAAAACCATGCCATGGCCGTTTCAACCACTGTTCCCATCAGACAAGTCCAGCTGTGGCTTTGGAATACCGGGAGACAGACAGCAATCCTGTTGCAGGGAGTGGGGTTGCAGCACTGATGCTTCACGGCACTTTTTGTCTGGGTTTGGTCCTTGGGATGTTGTCCATGCTTGACTTCCTCACCCAACACCCACACAGGGCACCTGCCATCTATTTTTCTTCTTCCATCAGGGTTCATGGTAGAGCTCAAGACAGCTGGATGCCGTGCCCATCCAGCTTGTGCTCCCAGGCATTGCTGGTCCCGTCCCACCCCTCTGGGATGATGGGATCTGCCCTCTCTGTCCCCTGCAGCCAAAGGCGTACCTTGGCTTTCTCAGCCAGTTGTTTTTGGACACTCTCATGCTTCTGGATCTCCCCCTGCAGCCCCTCCAGGTCCTGCTCCAGCTCCTCGATACGCTGCAAGAGCCCGGGGAGGGCGGGGGTCTCACCAGGGCAGCCGGGCACTGCCCCTCTGGATGGCCTCCACTGCACAGCAGGGCTTTCTTCCCCTCTGACTCACTCTGTTCACCCTGGGATTCTCTTCTGTCCTGTATTTACTGTGGTTATATCAGCTCACAAATGGAATTCAATCTGATTTCTGATCACATCCCCTCAAGCCCCCTCTCCCCTGCCCTCCCTTCACCCCGTAACCCAGCACTACAGATCCAACAGAGTTCACACTTCCCCAGGTCTTATGCCCATTATGTGCCTTTCAGGACAGGAGCTGAGCTCCAAACAACTCCCTTACAATGCCCAGTTAATTATTCCCCAGCTGATGCCTTCCTGCAGCCACTGCTTACCCCAAATGCCTTTGGACTCACATTTCTGCAGGAGATTAGTTCTTGCTCTAGGAGTTCATGCTTTGGTTCTTCTTTCATTCCCGAGCACTAGAAGGAATGGCAGCAAAGGAAAATAACCATCAGGACAGTGATACCATGACTGCTGCTGTGAATGGGGCACTGGCACAGGCTGCCCAGGGCAGTGGTTGAGTTGCCATCCTTATGGAGATTTAAAAGGCACTTGGGGACATGGTTTAGTGGTGGCCTTGGTGGTGCTGGGGTAATGACTGGACTCAGTGATCTTACAGATCATTTCCAACCTCAGCAATTCTAGGATTCCCAGTCAATCCCAGTGATCTCCTGGGACATTGCAGCCAACACAGCCTCAGCCCTTACCATGCCCCCAGTGCAGCTCTGCCAGCTGAGGAGGAGCTGCACATGCAGAGGAACAATCTGCTGCACAAGCCACTTTCTTTAAGGACAAATCCAGGCTGGGCCACAGGGAGACCCACAGCACAGTGACAGGGTTTCCATGGCTCCTTGGCAGGAATATTTTGTGTGTACAAGCAGCTACTGTGCTCACAGGAGTCCAGGGCACACGGTACCTGATGCAGGGCAAGGAGGGAGATCCAGCTGGGGAAGGAGACCCTGATCCGTGGGCATCATGGCACAGCTGGACATGGCCATGGCCCCACCACCACTACATCCCAGTGACACAACTGCTGCCACCCTCACCAGGGAGAAGCATGACCCTTCTCACCTGCTTTCCCACCTTAATCCCCATGTCAGATGGGTGGTCATGAATTACTGAGCCCCTCATTATGCTGCCTACCTTGGCTGAAACCATGGCCAGCTGATTGTCCTTCTCTCGCTTTTCCTTATTCAGTTCTTCAGTCTCTTGCTGGAGTTGCTGGATTTTCTGCTCCTTTTTTACGAGTTCCCTTTGCATTTTGCTCACCAGACCTGAGGAAAACAACTCTGGTCATAAGTCACCCAGGTGTGACATTTAGACAGGATATTGGGAAGAAAATCTGCCCTGTGAGGGTGGGGAGGTTCTTGCACAGGGTGCCCAGAGCAGCTGTGGCTGCCCCTGGATCCCTGGAAGTGTCCAAGGCCAGGCTGGATGGGGCTGGGAGCAGCCTGGGGCAGTGGAAGGTGTCCCTGCCCACGGCAGGGGTGGGATGAGGTGGTCTTTAGGGTCCTTTCCCCCCCAAACCATTCTGTGATTTGATGATTTCTACAAACTGCTAGGAATAATTTGTTGCCTGTAGAGTTTGGCCAATGCTTGCTCCTTATCCAGAGCCAGTCCCAAGCTGTTTCAAGCCCTGACCCAGATCTCCAGGGATACAATACCTGCAGTCAAAGCCTGGTCCCTCTTCAGCTTCTCCCTTTCTCTCCACAGCCTCCCGATCTCCAGGTCTCTTTCATGGAGGGAATGGCTGAAAACCTGGTTTGAGCCTTTCTGCAGGTCACTGATCTGCAAAACACAGATTTACCTGTGCTCCTCACCAGAATGTTCACTGACTGTTACAGTCCCTCCACAGAGGTCATCTGGCACTTCTGGTTTGGTGGGACTCCTCTTTAGCGTCTTCAAATACTACCTGAAATGTGCTCTGGCTGTTCCTGCTGAAATCCTAATGCCAGAGGGGGAGGGGAGGGAAGGGAAGGGAAGGGACGGGAAGGGAAGGGAAGGGACGGGAAGGGAAGGGAAGGGACGGGAAGGGAAGGGAAGGGACGGGAAGGGAAGGGAAGGGACGGGAAGGGAAGGGAAGGGACGGGAAGGGAAGGGAAGGGACGGGAAGGGAAGGGAAGGGACGGGAAGGGAAGGGAAGGGACGGGAAGGGAAGGGAAGGGACGGGAAGGGAAGGGAAGGGACGGGAAGGGAAGGGAAGGGACGGGAAGGGAAGGGAAGGGACGGGAAGGGAAGGGAAGGGACGGGAAGGGAAGGGAAGGGACGGGAAGGGAAGGGAAGGGACGGGAAGGGACCTCCCTCATTTGCCCTGATTTCAGGCACACAGTCTGCTCCTGCCCAAACCTGGATGTTACACCACAAACACACCTGTACCTGAGAGGTGTTTTCCCTGCTTGGTGCCTGTGAAAGCCTCCAGTACCTGTTCCCTCAGGGCTTTGATCTCTGTTTGGGCTCCCAGCTCTCAGTTCAAGGTGAGCAGCTTCTGGGTCAGCTCAACCTCGTTCCTCACTGCTGCCTGGGCCAGTTTCTTTGCCATGGCTGCTATCTCCTCCTGTAGGTCTCTTATCAGCACATCCTTTCCCTTTAACTCTGTTTCCAAACCAAGAAGGTGACCCATTTCCTTCTCCAGCAGCTTCTCACCCTGCTGGCAGATCCAGGTGCCACTGGTCAGTCTGCAGCCACAGAAACTCCAGACCACCAGCCCAGGGCTACCAACCCATGGCCATCAGCAAGGGACCTGCTGTCCCCAGCTTCCCACAGCCTCCAGCCACCCACTGTCCCCACCCACCCGCTTTGGTGGCAGCCCCCACACCCTGCTGGGACACAGACATCTGGCAGCATTCACCTGCTCTGCCAAGGAGCAGGACAGGGATGGCATTTCTCACTCCCTCCCCAGCATTACCTCATCCTCCAGGAGGAGATCCCCCTCGTGAGTCCCCAGGGAAGGGGCTCCCCCCACACCATCACCAGAGAAGCTGGCTGAGACTGGAAGAAAGCAAATTATCAGCATGAGAGGTGTTTGCAAGCAGCAGAAATGCTCCCTGCAGTGTCCTTTCCCCTTGTCCCAAAACTACTCCAAGGCAGTGGCCACTATTCAGGGCATGGGCTCACTTCACAACCAGCAGAGAAACCAAAAAACAAGACACTCAGAGTGCAAACAGTCTGCACAGAAGAGAGAGTTAACTCACCTCTGGGAACCAGAACAGCCTCAAAGCAGCAGAGACACAGCAGAGAGAGGCTGCCCTTATTTTTCAGCACTGCCCAGCCCCTCACAAAGATGTGCTTTTTTGTCTTCCCACATGGGAATAGCTCTGCTCACTGCCTTTAGGGCATGGGGATCCTTTGGGCTGTTCCCAAAAGGAGGAGTTTGTGCTACCCTGGCTGTGGGTGTTCCTCCCTTTGGCCTTGCTGCAGTTTTCCAGTTCAGCACTGCTGCCAGGACAGCACGGGGCTGCCTCCACTCTGCATTTTGGCATCTCACTGCTGACTTCGTGTTGCTTATGACAGCTCCAAAAACCCAACCCCACGGCAGGACAACCACAGCACTGTGCACCAGGCCACAACATCCATGGCCAATGTCACATGCTCCAGCTGTGCTGCTCGCCCAAACCCTCACCTCTGCCCTGCTCTGTCACATACTTTACTTCCAGAGGTGCATCAGATACAGATCTATTTTAAAGTGCCTTCACTCGAGGCAGCCACTTCAGAGGAGGAGAAAACACCACACAGGAGTTGGGAATAGGCACAGGAGTCAGTGGTGCAGATAAAGTCAGTCACAGCCCTCCTGGGTCCCACACCAGGACAAAGGAAGAGGAAATGTCCCCCTGCAAAGGCACCAGCATTCCCCTTGGGATGTCTCAGCTCATTTCCTCCCTGCCCCAGACGCCACCCAGGACCACGCAGGGACTTTGATCAGCTCCAGGGGACAATGACTCGGTTCCTCAACCCTTGTCACTCCTCTGCTCCAGTCAAGTTGCTGTGTGAGGACACCAGGACACAAAGGGCTGGTTTTGGCACCGTGGAGTACCTGGTCTCCCCGCAGAGGTGCTGCTGCAGGTGTCCAGAGGGGTGGCACTGGCCGTGCCCCTGTCCCGGGCACTGGCAGGTCGCCCTGGCAGCACCAGCTGGGGCCCGTGGCCGGGGGCTCTGGGGGCCCCCCTGCCCAGGGAGTCGGGGGGAAGCTGCCCCTGCAGCGAGGGCAGGCACACAGGAGGTGCAGCAGTCCAGGCTTTGGGCTCTGCAACCACCTGGAGCTGCCCACTCCACCCCAGGCGACGTTTCAAGGAGGGCCAGGACACCTACGGTGAGAAAACACCACGTTATCTGCAAGATTTTAGGGAATATTTTAGCCCTGGATTCCGTGCACTGTGTGTCGTGGAAAACCTGGGCACAGACCTCGGCAGAAGCACAATTTTAGTTTTTTCCCATTTCAGTTACTCAAGGATCAGATTTTAATCACGGCATCCAGACTCTCTGCTGAAACAGAAGGAAATTATTGGGGTTTTCTGCTTTTTGAGCTTTTCCCTCTCCATCTGACTGCCCTAATTCTGCACATCATCTGCACGATCCAGCAGCACTCCTTTCACAGCTCTCCTGGCTCACACATGGTCCTGTCCCATTCTCCCAGACAAACCAAAGCCTCTCACTGTGCTCTTGTCTTCCCATCAGCTGTGCCTGTCAGACTGGGAATTAGGACACTCTCTGCTGTTCTCCTGATGAGCAGAGCTTTCCGGGACAGTGGGGACAAGCCACCACCAAGGTCTCAGTTATAAGGGCTGCATTAAACATCTGCCAGCGTGGGGTTGGACCTGGGTGTGGGCCCTTCAACACCCAGCTGGTAACAGAGCCCCAGACCCCAGGGCAGGCTCTCTGCTAGTCCAGCACCTCCCCTTCTCCCAGGGCACATCCCAGCTCTGCTGCTTTTGCTGATGCTGCTCCCCACGGCGCTGGCTCACAGCAGGACTGCACAAAAACCTGCCTGTCCCTGTCTGGGCAGGGCAGGAGGCCATCCCCAGCCGGGTGCTGCTCCTCTGTACAACACGTTCCTCTGAGACTCCTCTAAGAGAGGAGCAATCCCTCCTCTTGGCAGACACTTCACAGCCGAGGTGGTTCCCTCCCTGCAGGCAGCAGGGTCAGGCGGCAAAGCTGCTCCTTCAGAAGAGGATCACAGAGCAAGGAAAAGGCAGCCCGTGTTCAGGCTGTGCAGACCCTGACATGTTCTGTGTGCATCCTGCCTGTGGGAGTCCAACTGCTCCAGCAGGATCTACTAGGCAGCATCTTGGATTCTTCAAGAGCCAAAATAATGAAAATATTACTGGCGATTCTCAGCCCTTCTAGGTTTTATTGGAAACCCAGCTTCTCTCTTGTTAACTGGCTTGGGAGGAAACAGAAAACGCAAATAGAGGAAAAGGACATTTTCCAGGTCTTCCTTTGCTAATGCATCTCCGTCCCGTGCTTTTCCATTTTCCTATCGAACTGCCTGAGTTTCTTCACCAGAGGGAGCTCCAGCTTTTCACTCCTTCCTCCCCCGGGACAAGAAAGATGTGTGCTAATGTCTTCACAGATAATTTGATGGGTGAAGGTGTGGGTGTTACCGTGCTTGAAGTGGGTCCTGTTGTCTGTACTGACTTTGGGCAGCAGCTTTGTTGCAGACTCCAGCCAGTTTGGCTCCTGAAACAGACAAGGGCCTGCACAAGGCTGAATTTCTGAACTTTGGGATAAAACAGTAGGTTCAAGGGGAAGAAATGTGGTAGGTGGTTGGGAAGGCTGTACCTTCCTAGTACCTCGGCCAGCGGGGAAAGGAAGAGGGCACCATGCGACCAGGAGTTAGGATAAAAAGAGGCTGTGTCCTCTGAAACCCCCAGAGAGAGCAAACCACACGGGCACGTGCTCCAGTCTCCAGTGGACTCTCTCCCTTTACTTGGATAAAGGTGAAGGACTCCTCTGTCTCCTCTTTGGACATAAACCACTGGCGTTTGTGGATTTTCCTGACACCCACCTGTGGCACCTTTCCCCATGATCTCCCAAACGAGCTGGCAGTGAGGCTCCTGGAGCCTTCCCTGGGCAGCAGCACCCACCCACCCACCCACCTTCCCTGGGCACCTTTCCCTGGACATCCACCCTTGCCTGGGCATCCTTCCACAGGCCGTAGCACCCAC
>WAAE01004277.1:0-12404 GCA_013400495.1 Nicator chloris | reverse complement strand
CCTTCCCAAACCTTCCCAAACCTTCCCTTCCCTTCCCAAACCTTCCCTTCCCAAACCTTCCCAAACCTTCCCAAACCTTCCCTTCCCAAACCTTCCCAAACCTTCCCAAACCTTCCCTTTCCAAACCTTCCCTTCCCAAACCTTCCCAAACCTTCCCTTCCCTTCCCTGGTTTAGGATGCTCAGCTCCCTCGGCCCCACCTGCAGGACGATGTCAGCCCCTCTGTGGCTCCCGATGGTCGTGGTGTTGGATTTCAGCTGGAAACACCTCTCCGAGCTCTTTAGGAAAGCTGGCATTGCCCCACTGGCGAGGCTTTCACCAAACAATGAAGTTTTCAGCCAACAATTTCCCCCCCGCAACAAACAGCCTGAGCCACGAGCGGCTCTCCCAACTCAAAGGCTCAAAATCGTACAAAATGACCCCAAAAGCGGCTGTGTCCCGCCTGGCAGTGTGGCTGCAGTAGCCTTGGAAACCTCGGCCACGCCGGAGCCCGCTGCTGCCTGCCTGGCTGAGTTTTTCCTCTTCGATTTGTTTCGGTTTTTTTTTTTTCTTTCTTTTTCCAAGCAACTGTCCCGGCAGCACAACAGAGCTCCGCGCCGGCGTGGCCACAGCGATCCCATCGGCGGGGGACACGCGTGGGAATGGGCGTCCCAAATGCCAGGGCTGCCAAAGAACACTTTTGGCCCTCGTTTGACTTGTTTTTCATTTCATTTAATGCTCACACACAAAGAGAAACAGGTCTCGCAGCCTCAGGTAAGGGGATAAACATCGCTGTCAGGTGGAGGCTGGCACCCATCAATATTCCTTGGTCCTAGGCTGCCACACCCCCTTTTCACACAAGAAAGGAAAAAAAAAACCCACTTGCCACCAACATCCCCCAGTTTGCCCTCATCAGTCCTGCAAGTTTTCATCGTGCTCCTTTTTGAGGTAGAAGTGGCACATTTGGCAAATTGGAGCTTCTCTGCAAACTTCTACCAGTTTGAAGCCGTTCCCTTTTGCCCTGTCACACTGTGCTCTAGCATTAATCTGTATTGAAACTGATGTCAAATTTTACTCTCAAGTGACTAAGCTGTACAGAAGTGTATCTGAGGAAGTGTAAGTGAAAATAAGTAATTCTATGAAGTTCTAATGAAGATTTTTCTTTTTGTTCCCTCTTTTTTTGGTGTGATTTACTCTTTTTTGTTTGTGTTTTGTGTTGTCTTTGTCTGGGTGTCTCCCTGTCTCTCTTTTGCTTGCTCCTCTGCCCCTCTCAGTCTCTCTCCCTCTCTCTTGGCCATCTTTGTCCTGCTCTCTCTCCTCTTCACCTGTCTCCGGTCTTCTCTCTTTCCTCTTTGCTTTGTCCCTTTTACTCTCTTGTCTTTTGTCTCTTCTTACCTGCTCTTCCTTTCTTGTCTCTCTTCTGGCTTTCTCTCTTCTCTCCATCTCAGATATTCTGTCCTGTGCCTTTTCCCAATGATAAACATCCACCCAGAAGAAGCAGCTGCAGCCACCAGCTGCAGTTGTGTGGTGCACCTGGGCAGCACCTGAGCGTGTCAGCAGTCAGAGGCTCAGGGAATCCCTGAATCCCTGGCTTGGAAGGACCTGAATTATCATCTGTTTCCAGCCCCTCCCTGCCATGGGCAAGGACACGTTCCACTGGAGCAGGTTGCTCAAAGCCTCATCTACCCTTGCCTTGGACACTTCCAGGGTTTCTCCTGTCACAGCTTCCCTGGGCAGCCTGTGCCAGTGCCTCACCACTGCCACAATAAAGGATTTCTTCCCAATATCTAATGGCAACGAATCTTCTTCTATCCTAAAGCCATTTCCCTTGTTTTATCACTACCTGCCCGTGTAAGAAGCCCTTCTCCAAATCTTTCACAGCCACATGAGGCATTGGAAGGCCACAATAAAAGTCCTGGAGCCAAACAACCCCAACTCTCATCCTGCTTCTATAGCAGAGGTGTTCCCTCCATCAAATAATTTGTTTTCCCCCCACATTGTTCTGTGACAAGAGCAGCCAGGTAGCTGTACTAAATTTTGATACTTTTTGGTGTCTCTCAACATTAAATTATGAATTTAAGATTTAAAATGTGTTCCATTTATAGAACTCCAAAAAGGCTTCTGACTTTAGACAAGCAACAGTGACATTCCTAAAAAATTACATTATGACAAACAAGAGGAGTTGTTAATTAGAAGGTAGGATAAATAGGGAGAAGATTTAAATTGACAGTAAATGCATTGTTATGTCTAAAATTAGTGATTATCTGCATAGTTAAAAGCCTTTAAATTTGCTTTTCTGTTGTTAATTAAAAAATATTTCTTGTATTCTGGAGATTTTTCTCCCAGGCATATGATGCATAGCAAAAAGAGGCCAAAGAAGCAAAAGAACATGCTAACATCACAGATGTGGGCAAACTTCTTGCTCTTCAAAAGAAGGAGGAAGTGGAAAATAAATGTAAAAAGCTGAAGGTGCAATTAGCTGCTTCCCTGTCTACTACCTTGTGTGAAAAACCGTGGAGATATGGAAAAGATATCCTTGTCAAAGCTCTGTTCCTTACAAAATCAGCTGCACTTAGAACCAAGATGAGGCGAATTTCTTCTGCATAACAGTTTTTGGTCAATTGAAACTGGCAGTTCAGTAGCTTTCTATTTATGCAAGGTTTAATTTCAAAGAGCAACAAGTCTTTATTTTCTGAAATAGGGGATGCTATCAGAACGAATTACAGGTGCTTCACAAGAATTCTTGGGGTGATTAAAAAAGAAAAAAAAAGAATGTTCTTTCACTGCAGGATTGAGGTCATTTCTCATGACTCTCAATGTTGGGAAAATCAGGTGCCCATCTGAGCACATCAAGGAAGATGAAAACATCCATCCCCTGCTCCCAGCACCACGCTTCAAATCCTGATGGCCACAGCTTGGTTCCACATTGCTTTCCTCCCTGTGATGCCACATGACACCATTTCTTGCTGGTGTGTTTTGATGCTTTTGTCCAGACAAAACAAAACAACAAGAAAAACAAACAAACAAACACACACAAAAAGAAGCAAAAAAACCCCCCAAAGAACCCAAAATGACAAAACAAAAAAACTCTAACAAAACCAACCCCCGCAAATCCAAAACAAAACAAAAAAACCCCAAAAAGCCCTGACCCCAAACCCCACAAACACACAGACACACAGAATTCCTTTCACTAATGGGGCAGTCTGCCTTTCCCTAGTACCCACTTGAGTTCAGCAGCGTTTATTCTGCACCTCCTGCCCAATGCCATCTGTGCCAGTACGAGCTGCAGCCTTGGAGAAAAAAGCCAAGCTCTCTTCAGAAGAATTTAAAACATGATTTAGGTCCTTGCCAATACAGAAAGTGGATGAGTTAAATAAAACACAATTAGATTTGCGTTTTCTAACACACCTTTTTGTCCTAAAACAAGACATCTGGTTGAGAACTACACCCAAAATCCCACACAGAATCACTGGGGTGGGAGAGACCTCCAGGATCATCGAGTCCAACCCAGCCCTAACACCTCAGCTAAACCCTGGCACCCAGTGCCACATCAATTCTGTCTTTAAACATCAGGCACCCAGTGCCACATCAATTCTGTTTTTAAACATCTGGCACCCAGTGCCACATCAATTCTGCCTTTAAACATCAGGCACCTAGTGCCACATCAATTCTGTCTTTAAACATCAGGCACCCAGTGCCTCATCAATTCTGTCTTTAAATATCTGGCACCCAGTGCCTCATCAATTCTGTCTTTAAATATCTGGCACCCAGTGCCTCATCAATTCTGCCTTTAAACATCTGGCACCCAGTGCCACATCAATTCTGTCTTTAAACACATCCAGGGATGGTGACTCCACCACCTCCCTGGGCAGACCATTCCAGAACTTTATCACCCTTTCTGTAAAACACTTTTCCCTGCTATCCAACCTGTATTTCCCTTGGTGCAGCTTAAGGCTGTGTCATCTTTTAGGTATCAAGGTATTTTTTTGCATCTGTGCAGTCTATGATAAAGACTGATGTTTGCAACTTGACAGCATTTTGGCCTAAGGCAAACTTTTTTTATATAAGGGTTGGGATTTTTTGTTTTGGCTTTTTTTTTGTTGTTGTTGTTTGTTGTTTTTTTGTTTTGTTTTGTTTTGGCTTTTTTTTGTTGTTTCATTTGGCTTTTTTTTTTTTTTAACTGTGACCATAACAAAGAATAATATGTAATTCTAGTTTGAAGTGGTTACCTTTTTTTAAAACAAAGTTATTTTGAACACTGGTTTACTATATTCATCTGGTGTGCTCCAGCATTCTGCAACCACTGTGCTCACAAAAACATTTAGAAATACCATAGTGAAAATTTTTGCTTTGGTGTTTTAAAAGAAACCAGCTTAGGCCTCATTGTGCTGCCCACATACAGCGATGTGACATTTTTTACCATGAAATTGGGCTGGTTTGGGTCCTTTTTTGTTTGTTTGTTTGGGTTTTTGTTGTTTTGTTGTTTTTTTTTTCCTATAAGAAAGCCATTTTTCCTAACCTCTCAACACAAAAAAAAAGAGGAATGTAAACAGCACTTACAGTGCAAATCATCACATTGACTCTCAGAGTTTTTATGTGCTGCATTTTCAGAGGCAATGAACTAATATGTTATCTGTTGCTTTTTGAAATTGTAGGATGTTTTGTGGTTTATAACGATGAGACCTGAGAATAGTGACGTGTGTGTTGAAAGCTTTGCAGGTGTTCCCTCTAAGTTTCTTCGGTGCTGAATTACAGATACATTTAAAAAACTATCAAAAAACCGTTCTGTGGAAAAACACACACCAAAGATATGTAAGATGGGTGTGAAAACTCCCAGCCTTGCCATAAATACAGACAAATTCTTCTGTAATCACTTGAACCACACATCATACACAGCAGTCATAGGAAAGTAATACAGCTGGTCTTCACAAAATCCTGTTTCTGAGGAATTATAAGAAAAGTTTTTCTTAGATTTTATTGAAGTAAGTCAGCTGCAGGTACAAATAAAAATGTACTATTACATGAGTACTTCAAAGGAATGAAATACAGGCAGTTGAGCAGAGACAGCTGTTTAGAAGGGGTAATAATAATGTTCTTATTCCATAAATATTCTCCAGAAACTGGACACATTAAATTTACATTTTAGCAGCAGTACAGTGTGGTAATTTGCTGTATTCACAGAATATCCAAAAGCAAACTAAATAGATTTTCAGTACATTTTGGTATTTGAAAAAGTTCTGTGTTATCTATATGCAAGAACATAATTTTTAATGTGAATGCTCTTACGTTGTCACAATTATTTCAGCCTGAGGAATATTAGAGAAGGGTTGTGATTTATCAGAGGTTTTAGAGTCAGGAGCTGGAATTTAACCAGGAGCATGCTAATCACAGATAGATCCCAAGCTGCATTTTATAGGCTTCTTATTGATCTTCTTTGAATAGCAGATGATGAGACACACTTGGTTTGTCACCTATTGCCACTTAGAGAATCCTAGCATTAAATATATATAGTGACATTACTGCTGTCACACGATGCTTGTGTAACTGTGGACATCATCAGCTCCTAAATGAATATGGAATTTCTGCTCATACCAATTTATCCATTAAAAACTGTAAAGTTTCTCATTTTTATATCTAGAGAAAAGTGCTATTAATTTATATACTAATTGATTTCAAAATAAGATTATATCTATTATATACAAGATTTTAGAATACAAGAAATTATCAATGTAATTAGATAAGGTTTGGAAATATAAATATATATAAATTAAATAATAAAAGGCTTGAAAATGTAAGAGGTGATCTACATGAAGGAAATAAAAAGTGTTTACCACTCTGTCCTGCTCATTGCCCCTCAGGTTCTCATTCTGGCTCAGTGCCCTCCTCCCTGGCACTCTTTCCCTGTTTCTCTGACCTTTTATCTGTCCTTTTTTGCTCTGTCCTTTTACCTGTCCTCCATGCCTCTTTCATGATCCCTCTTTTTTATTCTCTGTCTTGCTCTCTGTACCATTTTATCTTACTGTACCTTTCTGTCCTGTTCCTTGCCCCTAATATTTTTTAATCCCTCTCATTTTCACTGCCCATTCATTTTATTTTCTTCTTCTCCACCCTGGCACCCTGTGCTCATTTTCCTTTCTCTGTCCTGTTCCCACTCTCTCTTTCTGCCTGTTGTCCTCTCTCTCCTGTGCTTCCAGGCACAATTCCCCAGCTGGGGCAGGTGCTACTGCCTTTAAGTGACGTGGCTTGGTGGTGGACTTGACAGTGCTGGGTTAATGGTTGGACCTGGATCACCTCAGAATTCTTGCCCAACCTAAATGGTTCTGTGGTTCTTTGTCCTGCTCCCTTCCCCTCCCCTCCACTGCTGTTCTTCTCTTCTTGTCCTTGTCCCTCTTTTCTGCCCTTCTGTGTCCCATTCCCAGTCTTGTGCTTTCTCGCTGCACCCTCTCACCAAGCTGGCATCTTCCCCTTTCTCCTCGCCTTCTCTTTCTCTTCCAGTGTCAGTATCCCCAGGTGCCAGAGCAGACTTTCTGCAGGAACTTTCCCTGTGTGACAGAACAAACCCTTCCTGGCCGCCTGTGCCCTCCCTTCGCACTGGGCAGGGGGGATGTAGGAGGTAGGTGATGGCCCCCTGCTCCTGCCGGGCCCCTGGTGACATCTCTGCTCCTGTCCTCACGGGTTAGACAGTGTGAAAAACGAGGTTCACTCTCCTGGTAAAATTTACAAAGTTTAATAAAAAGACAATAAGAGACAGAAAACAAGCAAAGGGTTAATACAGTCAACCTGGTACCCTGGTGGTGTCTTGGCACTGAGCCAAGAGCACACCTGAATACCTGTGAGGGATCCTTTAAACACTTTGTCTGTTACATCTGCCTGTTGCATATGCATAGAGTATTATGCACATTCATCTTTTTCCAAGGACAGTTTTGCATGGCCACTCCTTGGGGCCGCCTTCTTAGAGCACGCTGTTCCTTGGCTGTAGTTTCCTTATCCCCTCCAGTTTGGGCTGTGTCCGTGCTTTCTTCACACGGCAGGTGCTGATCATTGGGCACATCAATAGCAGGGTCCTCTTCACACGTTCATTGGAAGTTATCCCAACCAAACAGTTCAATTACAACTATATATCAGCTATCCCACTACTGTGTCTAAGTGAAAAGCACTATACAGCAGAGTCATTCTGACACTACACATATAACATTCATCTCAGTATTTGTGAAAAGCCAATAACGTAACATGTATCTGTAACAGACAGGTTTCTTTATTTCCCTGGGTCACATAGTTGGTTTTGTCTGTGCACAATGTGTTTGTCTGTGGGTGGTTGTTTCGAATCGTGTGCAAAAAATCTAAAAATTGTAACTTTTCCTATGTCTTTATATATATGTGTAGAAAAGAAATATAAAAATTGATTTCCAAGTACAACCCCAT
Organism: Nicator chloris; assembly: GCA_013400495.1. Lineage (NCBI taxonomy): Eukaryota > Metazoa > Chordata > Aves > Passeriformes > Pycnonotidae > Nicator > Nicator chloris. The sequence goes on along the minus strand of WAAE01004277.1, from coordinate 5,004 downwards.
AAATACCGTTTTATATGATGGACCTTAGAGCATAAGGAATTCTAAATATGGATCTTGGTTTGAAAATACAAATAAAACCTTTGTACATATAAATTAAACAATAAAGGGCCTGCAAAGGGGAGAAAAGATGACCTCTATGAAGGCAATAGAAGCAGATATTCAGAAGTTTTTTGTGCATCACTGGAACACCAAGTCCCAGATCTGGGCTGGGCCTCGAACGGCGGCTGCCGCCGGCACTGAGCGCGGGGCTCTGCGCATGCGCGGCGTGTTTGATGGCTCCCATTGACACCTGCAGGCTAAAGGCGGTGCTGCGGAGAAGGCAGGCGCGCATGCGCGGCGCCTCCACAAAGGCTCTCTAGCCCCTCACGCAGATCAAAAGCGGTACTACTACTCAGACACGTGCGCATGCGCAGTGACTTAACGGAGCGCCGCTGTGACGCTTTCCGTGCCTGCCGCCGCCTCCCGCTGGTCCTGGCGCACGCGCAGTGCCCGCACACAGCGTGGGAGCACGAGACGCGGGTCCCGGCTGTGGTGGCAGTGTCGGGCCAGGACTGCAGGGAGCCCACGGCGGAGCTGCCAAGTGGCATCTGGCTGCAGCTGCAGGAAGCCACGTGTCACAACACTAAAGATGGCGGCGGAGGCAGGAATGGCGTCATTCCACTCTCAAGATGGTGACCGCGGTAGGAACTCACCTGTCACAACACTCAAGATGGCGGATCGGGAAGAAACCCGCGGCGCCACACTCAAGATGGTGACAGTGCTGAGGAAATGACGACACAGCACTCTCACGATGGCGGCCCGGGCGGCAAAGCAGGCCGCCCTTCCCAAGGTGGCTTGGGGAAGGATGAGGAGCGGCGCTGCGGTAGAACCTCCCTCCTCAGAAAGGCGTCCTCCCACCTGAACCCAACCCCGACCCCAGCCTGGAGCGCGATCTCCCCGCGGTGCTTCCCGGTGTGGGGACGAGGGCGGTGGGTCAGCGGCGCCGGTGTGGGCGGGGCGGCATCTCCGCTGCTCCGTGGTGTCGCCTGCAGGCCAAAAGGGGAACGGGGATTTACTCCTGGGAGCAGCGGTCCATTCCTCACGGGAGCCCTTGAAACAGAGCTGAGGATGTGTGAGAAATGAGGATGCTGCAGATAGAGTGATGCCGAGGCAACAAGATAATGCTGGAGCTATGCGGAAAGAACATACTGTGTAACAGGGTATGTGAATGAAGCACTTTTTAGAAGTCAGCAAATTTAGCAGAGCAAGCTAACTACAAAAAGCTCATCACTGGCTATTTGAGCAGACAATCCTATAGAGCATGTGCAGGGAACAGAGATGAAAAGTTCAAGTCCGAGGAAGACTTCTGAGCCTTCATCAAAAACAACCACGAGTGGCTGACACCCAGCTCATGCAGAAACCTCGCATGTACTACAAGGGGCTACATAATCATCTGATTAGAAAATATGTAACAGTGTGGAGGTTAGGAAAGTGCACACTAAGTAAAAATGTATAAAAGCTGTGTGAAGAATGGCCGAGTGAGTTTATGTTGGAGCAATCCCCTTCACTCCCTGTGTTGAATAAATACCTGCTCTATTGGCCTTTTGCTGTGGAGTACTGTTGTCTTGCCTGGTTTTTGGGCATCGAGAGCCCATAGCAGGCATTGCTTGGTGAGTCTCCTGACGTGCCTGATCTAATGCTGTGCTGTCTCCAAGTGACCTTGTTCTGATTTTAACCGTCTTGGAATGTGCTGGAAATACAGCTTGGGCTAGAAAAGGCACGTGGGAAACTGTATGTTCCCAAGGCACTGCTTTAGGGGTGTGCAGCTTCTGAAAGACACAAGTAGTTCAGATTGCCACAGAAACCTGCTGGGCTGTGCTTCTGGGGCAGGAGTGTCAGACAAATGGCATCTTCAGTGCCACCTTAATAGTTGCTTTCCTTGGGACTGCCAAGATCAGAATGAAGTGGTGTTCATGCCCTGCTTGCAAGCCACAGAGCAGGATAAATGGTGTAACTGGGTGTGTTTTTCCTGCTTTATGTGCTCTCTTAATAATGCCCTGAAGTGCTCTGGCTTGTGGCAGTAAAATCTGTGTGTAGCTGCTTCTGGTGTGGCTGGGTCAGTCCCTGAATGCCCCATGGAATTCCTGAGGTTGAAAGAACCCTTTGAGACCATCAGGTCCAACTGCTGCCCCAGCACTGGCGAGGCCACCCCGACCCATGTCCCCAAGTGCCACATCAGGAGCCACCTGCTGAGTGGCCCAGCTTGGGGTGAGGGCTGCAGGCACTGGCAGTCTCATTGCTCGCTGGCAGCGGGGCTGGGGGGTCCCAGAGGGGCCCCCAAATCCCTCCCACAGGATGGCTGGTGTGGGGGACAGTGTGCAGGGGGAGCAGCCCAAAGCCAGGCCTGGGACAGTTACCCTGCAGTTCAGGAAACCTGTCCCCGAAGCACCTTTAACTCCAGTGTGTTTGGCACCTTTTTGTAGTGCAGGTTTTTAGGCACTTGGAAGCAGTTTTTGGGAGCTGCTCTGGGCCTCACCAGAGGAGGGATTTTCAGGATTTCCTCACAGGGAGGAATTTCCTCCCAGTATCTAAATCTATTAGCTTTTGCTAATTTCAAATGAAGCTTCTTTTGAGGAAATTTCAGTGCTTTTCATGAAAAAAAAAAATGCAGAAGGATGAGAGGCAATGTTGATGGGGTTGGTGTCATCCCTGGGTGGGGCTCTGCTCCCACCCCATGCAAATCCAAGGATCCCAGAGTGCTCAGCAAACGCTGAGCACACAAAGATGTGATTGTCCTCGGGGTAACATTTTAACTAAGGGTCAGAGAAAGTACCAGGGATGATGTGATTTGGTTTATAAGCAATAAAAAGTCCATAAAAACAACGGCACAGCCAAGGAGAATCTACATTAAAGATTTTGCATCACTGCCATGTTCTGATAAAAACTATCATCACTGAGATAGGAATTCTCTTAGATCTTTCCAAGATCTTAACTTGTTTTTTTTTTCCCAGGAGCCTGAAAGACAAATCCCATGTTCTCCTCTGCCTGGGATGTTTCGCTATCAGGCACTGGAATCAGAATTAATGATAAAGGTTTTTTATTGCTGTTTTCAGTCCTGACGTGATGAGACACTTTTTAACCAGATCAGTAAATGTTCTGCTTTGCTGTTCCAGTGGATCCCAAAATTCCTGTTAGCATTCATCTGCTTTAAATAGCAAATACCCCACAGTTTGGTGTCTCCCAGCTGGGGCCTGAATCGCCACTCAGGTGATTCACTCAGGTGATTTTTGGTATCTCATGGCAGACATCCAACCCTTCTCCTGGGAGATACCTGGGGAAGAAACCTGAAAAATCCAGTGCAGAGTGACCAAGGTGGTGAGGGGTCTGTGGCACACTGGGTGGGGGGGAGATGAACTTCTTTAATCTGAGAAAGGGGAGAAGAAAAGGGTGAGAGGAGCAACTGTAAGGGACAGGTTAATCATGGCAGGGTCTGTTCTTTCCAGATCCTTCAGAAAGGCACATCCATTGACACTTCTGTGACACCTTCAAGGATCCATGCCTCAGTTTGCTGATGAACTGCTTGGCTTTTAATACCTCTGGAAGATTGGGGGTGTTTTTTTGTATTTTTCTGAAGCTTGTACCAAGTGTGGTGCATATTTGTAGGCGAAAAAGAAATATTTATGATTATTCTGAACCCGCTGCCTGATCATTTAGCTAAATTCCCCTTGTCTGGTATCATTTGTGTAGTCTAAAGCTGCTCCTGATCTTTGATCTCTGGTTGACTCAGACCTTTGGGGCCTTCACAGGGCTCTGAATGTGGTCAGCAGGGACAGATGTGGCTGAGGGAGCACACAAAGGCACAGAGAACAACAGGAACTTGCAGGAATAACAACTCCAGCTGAACAGATGGTTTTTGGGAAGGGTGGAAGGTCTGAACCTTGATAAGTCAACAGCAGAGGTCACTCGTACCAGACAAAGGTGAACTCACAGAATGTCACACAAAGAATTCTCTTCTTCATTCCAGGAAGAAAATAGATGGTGCCAAGGGGCTGTCCCAGAGTAACTCTGGGCATCTCGGGCATACTGAAGATGTGACCAAAACCTGGTTTGTCATTGCCAGTCACCAAAGGCTTCTGAGGGACATGGAGATGCTCCAAGGGCTGGAGCCCCTCTGCTCTGGAGCCAGGCTGGGAGAGCTGGGGGTGCTCACCTGGAGAAGAGAAGGCTCCAGGGAGAGCTCAGAGCCCCTTCCAGTGCCTAAAGGGGCTCCAAGAGAGCTGGAGAGGGACTGGGGACAAGGGCTGGAGGGACAGGACACAGGGAATGGCTTCCCACTGCCAGAGGGCAGGGATGGATGGAATAGTAGGAAGGAATTCCTGGCAGTGAGGGTGGGCAGGCCCTGGCACAGGGTGCCCAGAGCAGCTGTGGCTGCCCCTGGATCCCTGGCAGTGTCCAAGGCCAGGTTGGATGGGGCTTGGAGCACCCTGGGATAGTGGAAGGAGTCCCTGCCCATGGCAGGGGTGGAACGAGATGAGCTTTAAGATCCTTTGGACAATGCTCTCAGGCACAGGATGGGGTTGTTGGGGTGTCTGTGCACGACCAGGAGTTGGACTGGATGCTCCCTGTGGGTCTCTTCCAGCTCAGGATATTCACAAATCTGTAGTCCAGGTGGGAAATCCATAGCCATGAGTCCAACAGAATTTTCTCTCCTCAACTTCTCTCTCCCCTCTCTCCCTGTGTGGGGATGTAGGAAACATTATGAAGTTCATGGGAAGGCAAGTTCAGGGTCTTGTTAGATTTCCTATGGCATGTTCAGGGAACAAAGGAAAGAGGGGAAGCAAAGGTGGGGAAATGGTGGGGTTGATGGAATTTGGAGAGAGACAAACAGAGTAAAAAAAATAAGGCTAAGAGGACAAGAGTGGCCAGTGCAGTGTAAAGAGCTTACTGAGTAGATCCTGATCCTGATCAGCACACTGTGACGTGGCTTCTCATTAACCTCCAGTCCTAAATCCTTTCCTGGGTCAG
>WAAE01004276.1:15367-41029 GCA_013400495.1 Nicator chloris | reverse complement strand
TATATATAATTTTTTATGAATAGAAATGCTCAGACTGTTGCTCAGTGGAAAGCTGTAGAAATCAAAATGTCTGTGTTTGGTGTAGCTATATTGCTGATCCTTAACAAGGATCTGCCATTAACAGCCACTGGTTATGGTGATCAGCTGGGCAGATAGAGCTACTTTGAAACAATGTAGGTATGAACCTAATGTCAATTATGCATAAACTCATTTGCTCCAAGTTACTTATTTTTTGCCAAATTAGTTTGGGATTAACAACACGTAAATGTTAAAAGCCTTGGCATCTTATAAATTCCTTTATCACTGTCCTGATAAATTCAACAGTGATTCTCAAAAATAACCACAGTAATTTGGTACATGCTTAGATTTACAGCCTGGCTTTATTTCTCTAAACTAAGGCAGGCATGGGCTTTCTTTGGTTGACTTACCATTTTCAAATATTCAGTCAGCTCTTCACCCTGCATAATTCATGCTAACGCCCACTGAGTGCAGAGATAAAAACCAGAGGAATATGGTTTGGTCTTGTCTGGAGTGAAGTCTCATGCTTCCCACAGCGTTTGTGTGTCTATCTGGCCCAGGTTGCTGCAAGTTCAAGGTGATGTTGGTGCTTAGTGCTGCTTAGACAAACTTTGAACCTCCCAGAAAGACACACAAGAAGTTGCTGGTTTGAGTGGAATACTTCTGGTGAGAATGGGATGGAGATTAATTTCATGGATGTGTGCTGAAATGGAATTTGTAAACATTCATGAACTAGAGTTAACTGTGTTAAGTAAGCAAACTGCAGCTGAAATTCAGTGAAATCAATTGTGCTTCATTTGCATCTGCTTTTAAGAGACCTACAGAGATTCTATTAATATTATTATGAAGTTAGTGCCTACTTGCTTCAAGTGTGAAGGAGTGTGAAGTCTTCTAGTGGGAAAATGTCTTTGAGCAGCTTCCTCACATAATATGAAGGCATATTAGGACATTTACCCAGTGTAGTGAAAAGGAAATGAACTTTTGGGTTTTGTGTTAAAACAGATGGTCAATTCTAAATAATACTGTTGTTTTGTTTACTTCCTCTTGGAAAGCTCTGTTGAGTTAGAGAGGCATGTGATACACAAAATGTGGGTTTGGAAAGGATGACTATATTTTGTTTGTAACAAATGTTAACTGGAAGCCTACACAGAAATAAGGCTATTTTGAGCAAATGCATTATAATGTTAAGGTTAAAGGCTAGCTAGGGACTGCAGGGCAGTGATTACAGCATCCTGCTGCTATTGATTCTTGCTCTTTCACTCTTATTTTTTGAGCCAGTTATGCAAGACCCCATTTCTGTAGTAAATTCAGGGTAGGCCAGTGACAGCAGGATGCTGTTAGAAAGAATGAGATTCTGGTAACCTGTGTCTGTTCATTCACTCAAAAATGTTAAAGACCTTTTGAAGTTAATGAAAGCTGTGCAGATACAGTTGTGTTATCTTTAGATTTCCATCAGTACATAATCAGAATACTCAAAGTAGTGTTGTTTATTCTAAATTTTGGGTGTCTCTGCCATGTTTAAGCAAACTGGCAGCTGAATTTACATGTGATTTCTCTTTGATTCTACAAGTTAGGAATTAAACACTAAAATCATGAGTAGAGAATAACAACTTTTTGTGCTTCTTATTTCTGCTATTAACAGATTAACATCCTGAAGTGAAAGAAACATCTTCTCCAGGTCCCATGCAGCAAATCTGACAGCAAAACCTTAAAATGCCCAAAAAATTACTCAGAAATATGGTTCTTAGTATTTACAATGCCATGATTCGTATACCATTTTCCCCCTCAAAACCTATCAAATTAATTTTCGACTATTGCCATGATTATCTACAGCCACAGTGTGCAGCTTCTATTCTTGTTCCATGTCTCCATTCTCAGTATCCCAGGAAAAAGGGGATGGCCTTGAAACAATTTGTTGTTACTCACAAGTGACTTGGCAAAACACATTTTGAGCATAAGGCATTCTTTTATTGTAACAGCTTAAAATAACTGCTTGAGCCACCCAAGCCTGGGAAAGTATTGATACTGGGAAAGAAACCCATCATATAACAACCCCATGATTATTTTCTGTTAAAAAACTTCAGATTTTGAACAATAGGCTCTTGATGTCATCTGCTGCTTGGCAGTGGTTTTTATTTTAATTATGCTTTTAGAGATTGACTATATTACTGAAATTCTGAAAAATTGGTAAAAACAGAATGTGTCTGTTTAAACCAGGTGTTTTTGCATTAGCACTATTGACTCATTACTGGGATGGCCACATGATGATTTTTAGGTGTGTCTTGCTGATGAATCTAAAGCAGAAAATCAAAGTATTTACACAGCCTTTATTCCCAGCTGCTACTTAATGAAAACATATATGAAAATAACATACTAAAAATATAAATATCTTCTGTCAAAGAATGGAATTTAAATGCTTGTAGTATTTCTAATAGCAAACTCAAGTTTAATTTCACAATGTTCATGCATGAAAGTAATATATAATCATATATCCATGGAAGTGAGGAAATAAAAGTCATATTACATGAATATTGGAGCATGCATTTTTCAGTCCCTAAGAGATATTAGATGTAACTAAATGTTGTCTCCTAACTGTAGTTCTTACTTTTTCACCTCTTTCAGCACTGTTCTTCAAATTGTTAATCTCATCATCACTTAGTCTTTTCTAGCTATGTGGTGACAGCATTTCCATTCATGATTTCCTGTGTGTTATTGTGATAAATTACAGTATTCCAATTCCTGTCCTGTAATGCTGAAACAATTGTATTGATGCACTAAGAACTCCCAGGTAGGAGAGAACTGACATTTGCAAATCCATAAATTAGTTTCCATAGAGATCTGAAGAGCTGCAGGTAAATCTGTCTTCTGAAAATTGAATATTTTGGTAAAAAGTGTTCTCTGAGGAACAGCAGGCCCATGCATGAATATAATGTACTGGGGAAGATCATGACAGTGTTGTCAAGAAAGTCATATCTCACGAATGTTGCCGGCATTCTCAGCAGAAAGACAGACCTGAGCAAGTGACTTGGTTAGTACAGTCAAAAAACCCCCACAGACTTGGCATGGAATAAGAGGAAGGGTTTTATGGATGTGTAACTGGTTGGAAGATGGAAAATAGAGCATGTATTGTTAAATATATTTGCAATTGTTCTGAAAGAAGAGAAGGGAGATTTGAATACTGGAGTGACAAATTCCATTATTGTGTGGGAATCTAAACATGGATGGTGAATGCTGGTCATGAAGAGTTGCAGAAGCATCCAGGGAGTAGACAATAACATGGATGTGATATCATTTTGGCAAAGGCTTTTGGAGAGAGACTGCTTTAACTGAATACACCAACTAATGAGTTCTGAGCTAGCTCCTACATTTGGGGCAATGTTTCTGATTTTGCAATAGTGCAACAGTGGCTTACATGCAAGGTACATAACCAGGTCTCAGGAGGCTTCCAGCAGTTTCCTCTGTCTCTGCCTCTCCCCAGTACTTTCATCCCAGTCTTGCTGCTTGGCTCATGAGGGCTCTGGCACTCTTTGGACCCCATCTCATAGCAGATTTGTTCACTTAAGTGGCAGAAGACTCTTCCTTGCAAAACTGAGTATTTTTGTGCTATTTAATGAATATTTCAAGTTCACCAAAGGACCTGGCAAGCTGAGGAGGAAAGGGAGAGGACTTTGCTGCTGGGAGTGGTTGAGGTATGAAGGAGGAAGAGGAGGAATGGGAACATGAGTGGGCTGAGACCTTGCTTTTCAGCAAGGCTGCCAGTGGCTGTGGAGCTGCTGGAGTGGTCCCTGTGGTGCAGCAAGGGGTGGAGAATGGAATGGATGGTGGGATCTCTCTGCTGTGTGTGCTAGTGGTGAGCCCTCTGCTTCCTCCAGCACCAAACTAAGCAACTGAAAAAGATTTTATAGAAATAGCAAAAATCACAGAGCAAATGCCACCGCTGATTCCAGATTAACGTCCTCCACCAGCAATGGCTGAATGGACCAGGATCTCAGCCTTGAAAGGATGTTGTACGAAACAAACCATAGATGGCTGTAGAATCAGAGGTGATATTGAGATGAGAAGTGGTTCTTTGTTTTTTTCAGTGCAAGATCTGGAGCATCAAGTGAAACTGTCATAAGAGTAGCTGTCTACAAAACATTTTCAAACTTTCCTTGGCCTTACTTTTCATCAGAATATCTGTGGTGTTTATCAAATGTTGTAGATAATTCACAAAGTTATGGAGGATATGTTTTTTTCTTGAGATGTCGTAGTTTGCAAGCACATAAATACTGAATTTCTGCTTATTTTAACTCTTCAAAAAGGTGATGCTTGTAAATCATGGAAACTGGTAATGATAGTAGGATTTCAGTTTGTAAGAAAAAGTTTCTTTAATGTAAACTTTGGTGAAAACCACAGAGTGTGTTGAAATTATGATGGTCTCAGAGTGTCTAATATTAGTTATATACTATTAGTTATATATTATAGTCCAATATTAGTTATATATTATAATATACTAATATTAGTAACACTGAAGGTCAGTATGTGGCTATGGATAATGACTGCTTCAGTATTATAAACACATCACAATTAAGAGAGACTTTGTACTAAAAATATTTAATAATGGAATTTTTATATATCTTGTAGTAATTACAGATTCACTGGTTAGATATAGTTGTAGATAATATAAAGCTATTCTTTCTAATCCTCCACAGTGTAAATCTCCACAAAAATGTGCAGTGAAGCTAGAATTAGGCCATTATGGCTAATAAATACTTAACATTCTGATAGCTTTTGGTTAATTTTAGCAATGTCAGTGTGTCCTAGAGGTATATTATTCATCCTACAACAAAGGAAGAAGTTGCAGGAAAGGTTGGTTATGGGATTTCATTAACACTACTCTCTTACTCCTTGGTATCAGCAAGTCTTAAAAGAAATGCTGTTCCAACTTTACAGATATTTCCTAACAGAGGTGGTGAGACTCATACACTAGAGGACTGACCCACATTAGAGCTTAATTATAGTAATGGATAATCCTGCAACTATAAATTATTCACAGTTGTTTTGTACGCGAAGTGACATCATGAATAAAAAAAGGAAAAGTTTCTGGAAAAGACCCTGGACAATGCCTCAGTTTGTCAAAGGTAGTTTTCCTCCTTGTTTTTCAACAGGGATTAAATGGTTTGTGGAGCTTGGCCCTTTGGATGTGTTTTGTTTAATGGAAATCAGTAACAGCAACTCTCGGGGCTGTACACCCTTGTAGAGTTCCTTGACTAGTACCTTATGTAAGAGAAACATTCCGACCTAAACACAGTCCTGGTACAAGAGTTGCAATCTCAGCTGTTTGATAAGATTCCCACACTGTCACTGGGATGAGAATTCATTACCCTCTTATCCGTTGATACCAACAGGTCTCAAGAGACTGCTGTAACTCCGTAGTTATTTCCCAGGAAGGATGGTAAGGTTCAGAGTCAGGCACTTTATTTTCTAGTTGACTTAGAAGTTGAAGTATCTCCTAGGTTTGTAGTGTGAACAGTTTTACTGACAAAGAGAGAGAAAGGAATATTTAAATTAGATTAAAACAGGGCCCCTAATGCGTTCAATGGGATGGTTACTGTGTGCTGAAGGTTTCTTCAGAAAGGGCCTTGGATCCAAAGAGAAGAAAATAATGCTGTCTTTTTTTTGGGAGCTTTCACCGGTCTGACTTTTCAGTTGACTTCCTAGCAGTAGCACAGAGAGGAAAGAGTTAAGAAGATGCTTTGAACCCGAAGTCTTCTGCTTCATCCCCACACCCTGTTGGTGTGCTTCCACACCCTGTTGGTGCGCTGGGAACTACCTCCCGTTCACCTTTAGCGTGCTCAGCAGGATAGGCACTATGTTTTCAGATTAGCATCACCACTGAAGCCTGTTTGAGTTTATACAGCAAGAAGGAGTTCTGCCTGCTCTTCAGTGACATACTGCATTGCAGGACCATTGGCTTTTTTCATTTTCACAACCTGTTGGAAGAACTGAAACTGTTCTTCGGTAGGCTCCATTCCTTGCAGGCTGCTAGATTTCCTGTAGGATTGAAGACTTTCATACAAGCTTGGTGGGAGCTTGATGATACTGAATTTCTATTTTCTTGGGATGCTGTTTACTTGAAGGTAACCATACTTTGGATGAAATGGCAGACACACCTAAGAGGAAAATTACAAAGAAGTCGTCGTCTTTTTCATATGATCGCCGGAGAGATTCAGTCAAAGTTAGGAGACAATCCAAGTCTCTTAGCTTTAAGTCTGCTACATTGAGTGCTCAGAAAAGGCAGGCACAGAAAAAGCAGGTTTGTATTCAGAAATTCCTCAAAAAAATTTCTTGCCTTCTGAATCTTATGCAGTTTGTAAATCTTGCTGTGTTAGTATGAAGCGGAAAGGAATCTCTGCTGATTGGCAATCTGTGTGTGTGTAGGTATGTGTATATATACAAGCTTGTGTGCAGGTAAAGCTGCAATTTTTTTGCTTTTTTTCAAAGAGCTTGATAGATTTATGGTGTTAATTTTATGCTGAGAAAAGCCTGCTTTTTTTCTGCTTTTAAGATGTGATTTTTGATTTCTGTTTTGTCTCAAGGAATTGCTCCTATCTTGTAATATGTGTCCTGTGAGCTTTCGTAGTGTTGTTTGTTGTGCTGAAAAACATGATGGGTGCTGAAACTTTTGAAATTATTATTCAGATTACAGCTGTTCCACTGCTCTTTGTTGTTGCTATTTTTTTTTTTTTATTGTTGAAATGTACCAGACTAAGAGCTTTAGGGAGTGAAATATCTTACTTATTCCAGAACAGGTAATGCAAGTCAACAGAAGCACCTGTTCTGGTGGGACCAGTTCTTGGGTTAGAGGGCACTTTAATGCCTTGGCAGTGCTGCTCTGCTGTAGTAAAAGACTTGCATACATGGGTCTTTCTTTATATTTCGTTGCTGGGGTCTAATTAAATGAAATTTCTCCAAAGAGAACGTGCAGTGTGAACTGTCTTAAATGGAAGAAAAAGTGAGTCAGTTCATGAAATATCTTTGATCCCTAAAATTTAATCTAATATAGAAGGAGTATGGGATCACTGAATCTGATCCATATCTCACTCTGCACTTGTGTGCACCTTCTTGAAATGTTTAAATGAACTTCACTGGGACTTTTTAATTAGCTGTGTGCAATGCAGAGCATTTTAACACTTTGCAAATAGTATTTCTGCAAATGCTTTGAAATAGACTAAATTTTCAATAGCACTAAAGTGAATTTCTTGCAAGCAAGTAGTTTTCAGATCCTGACCATTCTAACTGTGTCTAAATTTTGAGGGCATATATCCTTTCAGATTTAAGAGAATGTAAGTTATTGTGTCCAGTGTAAACTTCGGTATGAGATTAAAAATAGAATGTATTTTATGTGTGTGGGATCATAATTGGTTTTATTACTATTTCTCTTGTTCTTGGAATGTTCAAATGTCTGTTTACATAGCAAGAAATTCGCTAGTAAAATATTAGAATATTCCAGCTTATTGTGATTCTTTAGTGTTAATTATAGGCAAAGTTGAAGCTGTTTTGCTTGAATTGAAGTTCCAGAATTTCAAATGAGGCTATATTTGAAGAAATCAGGAAAACCTTCAAAAGCGCTGCAAGCTCTGCCAATCCTGCTGCACCCCCATGCATTATTTGATGTGTTTTTAAAAGTAAAAATAATAAATCTCCATTTTATGAAGATGTAAAATACTAAATGACATCTGTGAACGTTCAAGTTCATTGAATCTTTTGGGGAACTAGGCTACTCAAATTAATTTCAGAATTTCATTTGTGGGTGCAAATCAGTGAGTACCCTTGTGTTTTGTTTTTAGCAGACTATAAGGTTCTTGAGTCCACTCATCTTTTGGATGTCTGCCATAGTTACTGTGTGACCTCTAGTGGTTAATGAAAAGTATGCTCAATTACTGAATTCAGGCTGTTGCTTGAACAAGTCCTGAATGTGCATTCTGGTTGGTTTAATTATTTAATCTTCTAAATTCTATTTTTATTGAAAAGAAAAAACATCATCTGCTTTAGATAAATCTTTTATGGTGTCACTTACAGAAAAAGTGCTTTGCTAAAAATTCTTTTTCTTACGGATGTGTGTGTGAACTGCAGTACTCATAGATGCAGAATTATGGGAGTAGTTTTAAGAGACTTTTACTACTTTGGCTTGGTTACAATATGTTAGTGTGTGATACATCTGAAATGAAGCACTCTAGACAAAGGTCCATTTTAATCAACTTTTGTGTATTGGAAAGATCTGAATAAGGGCTTTTCTGACTCAAGAACATATTTTTTCCCCTTATAAATGCTCCAGTTAACTGTAAGAAAAGTTAATTTTTCCTACAGGCTTGGTCTTGTTTCAATCTTCAGATCATTATAATTAAGTGAGACAAAACCATTCTTACCTCTTCTCTGCTCTCCCCCTCTTCCTGCAAGGGCAGCTACTTCTGTGTGTATTGAAAATGCTGTTGAACACAAAACACAACTGCATTTCTTACTGTTGAACTTTAAAAGTTATTGAAGTTAGCAGACACTGATCAGTTTTCAGCCAGGCAGACCTGGCTGTGCTCAGCCCAGTGTAACTGGGGGTTACACAGACTCCTTCCAGGCCTGGGTTACTGAGTGAGCAGTAGCTCAGTCACAGCACCAGGAGAAATGTTACTTAAAAATGCCTTTCTTTGTTGATTGAGTTTCTTTCTCTTTTTTTAAAAAACATTTTTCTGATAGATATTCAACATCTGAGAATACTTAAAACTGTGCTTTGGTCTTTTCTGTTTTAGGAGACAATAGTAGACTTTGCTGCTCTCAATATATGTGGTTTTACTTGGGTCGTTCCCTGGAGGAACAAGACTCTGCTTCTGCTTATACAGGCAGACAAGCCAAAATTATTTTTTAAATGTTTTGGTAGATTGATATCAGTCAAAGTCTCTCAAAATCACAGTTTGCTGCAAAATCCTTTTCTGCTTCCTTGACCTTAGTATCACTGACCTCCCTTTTTGGCAGGTTTTTTTTTTTTTTTTTGGTGGTAAAATTTCATTTTGATTTCCACCCTAATGGAAATTATTAAATTACTGGTAAAATAGTAACAAGAATCTGAGAACATTTAAAAAAATTTTTTTTATATTTTTTGAATTACCTTGGTGTAAGAAAGTGTTAAGGCAAATTGGTGCACTTTTCTTGCTGTTCCGTGGGATTTTTTGTTAGCTTAGCTAACTTACTAGAAATGGAAAGTCATAAAGTATTCAAACCCAACAATATCAAATATCCTATCCGATGTATTGATGAACCTCTTTCAAGGTAATCTTCTCATCAAATTATTTGTTACTACAGATCACTTTTTTATTCTATTGTTTTCCCTAGGCTCATCTGTTCTGAGGTATAAAATCTGATGGTTATTATATTCACTGGCTGCTGATATTGTCATATTGGTTGATCTGGATAGAAATCACATTCCAGAAATATGTAGGCTGGTCATCTTAGGTGTACAAGTATTATGCAACATATTGTATAAAATATTTGATAGTTTTAGGAGAAGTGGTTGCCTCTTGTTATGTTTTGAATCAAGAAAAAAGTCAGTTGCATGGAGTATAAATGATAAGTAAAAATTTGCGAGCAAAATCCTTATGTGCAGGAGAACATAAAAACAGATCCAGTTTTATTTTTCACTGTTTTGTGAGAGCCTCTCAAGTCTTATTTCTCTTTGTCATCGCCAGCTGACTGATTACTGGGACATGGGCTGGAGCCTCAGTGGATTAATTAAGATCTGAAACTGTTTTCCTGATAACTACTTAAGTGTTGCATACAGCATTGTGGAACCTGGCAAAGTTCCATACTCATGCAAGCCTTGCATAGACTGCAGATTTGTGGTTTATTCACTAATATTCCTATTTTTCTTCCATGGAGAAATTCTACAGAATTGAGATGACACACTTTTTTTCCCTTTTCTTTTCAGCTCTATAATTCCTGAACTATGTGGGGTTCACTGCCCGCTATCCCAGGTGCAGAACAATACATACAAAGAGGGTGTTGTTAAAAAATCTTCCAGTCTCTGTGTTTAAATATGACTCAGTTAATAGGAGTGTTCCAGATCCCTTGTTATGAGCATCTGAGAGCAGGCAAAGGCCTAT
Organism: Nicator chloris; assembly: GCA_013400495.1. Lineage (NCBI taxonomy): Eukaryota > Metazoa > Chordata > Aves > Passeriformes > Pycnonotidae > Nicator > Nicator chloris. Next base: position 30,881 of record WAAE01004276.1, on the reverse strand, counting down.
GAGTTACACTTCCTGCTATCCTATTAGCAAGAAGCACTGAGTGGAAAAACGGCACTGGGAAGGTTGGGGATGTGAGGGAAGGGGGTTGCCCAAAAGGGTGATGTTTTTTCACATCATTATGTCGTAGATGTGCTGGGATAAGGACTATTGGTGTGGGGCAGGTCTGGTGAGCAGAATGCCATAGCACCGGTTACCAGCAAATGATTTGTAATCACTTAACTAAGCAGTAAAGAAAAATTAATTAATCTCATTTAATTTTCACATTTTAGTTTTGAAAACCATGATCTGTGATTACTTTTCATCTAGTGATTTTCTTCCTGTCTTTTGCAAGAGTTTGTTTGCAATGCGCTGGGGAATCTCAAATGCTTTCTCTGGGGAGAAGGAAATCAGCTTTAAGTGTGAGCCTGAGGATTTGTTGTGAAAAATCTGATCCTATTTTTTTTAAAATCAAACCAGACAAGCATGTAAAGAGGAAAAACATGTGATATGTGTAACAGAGCACTGGGAGATAAGAGTGTTTAGGGTCCTGTGGCAGCAGGGTTGTTAGTAGAAAGTTGGCCTAGCAAAACTCATTCCCTGTGGAGCCTGGCAAGCTTAACCATAGTGGTTAACTATTATGATTAAAACTGTTGTTGCAGCAGGGTGAGGTGGGTTGTGGGTGGTGAAGTAGGCTCACCTTAGTTAAACAGAGTGAAATCGAAGCAGAGTGGAATGATAGTGAGAGGTTTGGCCTCTGTGAGTCTTGAATTCATGTTTTTCTTTTCTTACTGAGGCTTGTTCATGGAGATTGTGGTAGATGTGTGTGTTGGAGTGCTCCCTACAGCGGTGTAAATCATCGTGCCTTGCTGGCATTTTCTGTGGTGGTGTTGGTTCGTGCTCTCCTTGCTGCTGATTTCCAGTGCACTAAGAGCGAAGTTGTCCTCTTCCAGAGTTGTGGGTTCCTTCCCTTGGTGCCTTGTCCTGGAAGTTATTGTGGTATTACATACAGTCATACCATCTCAAGAAATATTTTGTTGTGGTGTTAAAATAACAGCATGTTGCCAGGAGGTTTTCAAATTTAATTGGTGATTTCTTTAATGCAGGCAAAATATTAGGCTTTATTTTAACAATTTAGAGGTTCATCTGATGTATATAATTGAGCTATTATTTTTAATTCTGTTTGAATAATTGTTGTTATAGCTCATGTAAGAGCTGACATGATTAACCACACCTTTTGCTTCCTAGAAGTGTGGCTTTGTGGCAGATTTTAGCTGATCTAAGACTGTGGTGGTGCTGCAGATGAGTGTGACCTGCCACCTTCCCTGGCCATGGCTGTGCTTCCCATCTCTCCCTGCCTTCAGCACTGGGAATTTTTGGTTGCGATGAGTGGGGTCAGTGTGCTGATAACTCTGCCAGTAAACAAGGACAGATTGTAGGAGAAGGGCTAATACAATGGCCTCTGCTGCAAGGAGTAGTGTGGATGCTGGGAGCAGCTTTGCTGTTAGCCAAGCTCTGGATGTTACAGGAGAGAATGAGTCTCCCTTAGCAAAGCTGGGTGAAAAAGGCATTCAGAGATCCAGCCCTGCTAGCCAAGGGAGCAAAATGGCCAACTGGCCATTCCATTTGGCAGTGCATGACGTTACCCATTGCTGAGAGAGAAGGAGGTGCAAGGGAAGGCAGGTCCTTGTTCTTACTGGTGCCCACAAAGGGCTGGTGGTGACCCACGGACGACTGTGTTAACTTTGGCCAAATGCAGCGTGCCAAGCTGGTAGGTTCCACGTGTATTCACCAAACTTCTCACAGCTGGAAATTCTCACCCTGCCTCGGTTGAATGCATTTGAAATGTAGGCACTGAGGAGAGTAAGAAACAAAACAGAGTCAAAGAGCTATAGAATAGTTGAGGCTGGAAGGGACCTCTGGAGGCATCAAGTCCAACTCCTTGCTGCAAACAGGTCCTGTGTGGTCTGTATCTGAGCATCTCCAAAGCTGCAGATTGCACAGCCTCTCTGTGCACCTGTTTTAGTGTTTGCTGACAAGGTGAAAAGTTGCTTCCAAAGCCTCATCTGACTTCCTGGTGTTGTAATTAGTATGACTGTTGCATCTCCTCCCTCTTCTGGGTCATCTCTCAGAAGATCCCAGCTCTGTTTTCTTTCTTCCCTCCCATTAGGTCACAGATGACAGCAACAAGCTTCTCTTTTAGCCTCTTCTTTAAACTGATTAAGCCCAGCTTTCTTAGCATCTCCTTGCAGATCCTGTGGTCCACCCTCCACTGTGCTGGTGGCTGTCACAGGATGTTCCAGCTACACTTGTACTGTCACAGCCTGGTCTGCAGGAGCTGCCTTCACCACGAGGGCACACTCCTGCCTCGCCTTCCAAGTGCTGCCCAGTAGGGATCTGCCCACCCTGCTGTACAAACTCAGCATCCCGCTGGCACCCAGCCAGTACTGCTGCACGCTGATTATTAATTTAAAATTCTTGGTGGCCTTCCCTGATTAGCAGGGAAGCAGCATGCATGCTTTTTTTTTTTTGCTGCTTATTGTGCAGCATTATATCCTCAAAACGGGCATGATGCATTTCAAAACACGTTGTTAGCTGCAATAATGCCTTTCTAGATTTAGCTCTTTTGTTCCAATTAAGGGGGGAAAGCCTGCCAAATACAATTGAGATGGGACAAAAAAAAAGAAGAATGATTTCTGGATATACATATCATAACACTCAATTTCAAAATGCTCATATTCTCAGCACTTTAGCAGACACAGAAAATTAGTGTTTTAGTACCCTTCAGTACTTAAAAGTATGTTTTAAGTGCTATGCCACTGTTTTTGTGGAATGATCATCCTTGCATGGTATAAAACTTGTGTGAGTTTTTTGTGCTTTATAGGCAATATTTTGACATGTATTTTGAACAGTCACTGAAGTTCTGAGTGAATGGCCTTTGTTTTCATTTTAATACCGTTAAAAGAAGTTGTATTTTAGTGTTACAGAATTTACTAATGGAAAAGGGTTTTATCTCATTTCCAACTGAGATGTTGTCACTTTTGTAATAGCAGCAAAGTTTTGCCCCCTGTTGTCCTGTACAAGAGTGAGTTAGCAAGCATTTTGCTTTACAGCAGGTTGATTTTAATATTTCTTGACAAAAAGGAAAGAAAATTATCTTTAGTTATCTAAAAATATGTCCCCTGGCTCAAAGTATACGTCTCAGATAGAAAGCAAGCAATGTTTTGCTTTCTCAGCAGTTTCTGTCACTTGAAGTGTGAATTGATCATGGAGGTAATAGCACATGGGGAAAATCCAGTGGGAACTGTCTGACTTCATATGTGTTTCAGTTCAAACACTTACGTTCTTTTGATTTGTAGACTGTAATTTTCACTGACAGTATTAGTGGCTTTTAGAAGAACAGCCCCTGACAGATGCCATCCATCTAACCAGCTGCTGCCTAATCTGACTTCAGGCTGAGTATTGTGTTATCTGACTAAATTGAAATACAGTAAATATTAATGACTGTTCATCTGTTATTTAAAATAAATAGAAAGTAGTGAGAGAGTGATGCTCACATTTCACGCTTCTGCTGTAACTGGCTTCTTGTCATCTGTGACTGACAGCTTTTCTTCTAGGGTACTTTCTGTGTGAAAAATCGATGTTGTTTTAATTTTCTCTTTTCTCCCACAGGCTTTTTTGCTCTAGTTTTCAGTAGGGTCAGAAATAGTGAGATGTCTCATGTGATCTAAGTTTAAAACTGAAAAATCAAGATCTTAGTTTCCTTGTCAATCTTAGGAAAATTGCCTTTCAGATGAATTAAATATAGTCAAGAAATGAAAAATAAAAAAATAGCAAAAGTAGTGAATTACAGATTTAGAATCAAAGAATCCTTTAGGTTGAAAAAAGTCTCCAAGATCATCAGTCCAACTGTTAACCCAGCACTGCCAAAGCCATCACGAAACTGTGTCCCTAAGTGTCACATACAAACTTCTTTTAAATACCTCCAGGGATGGTGACACAATCACTCCTCTGGGCAGCCTGTTCTCATGCTTGATAACCCTTTCTGTAAAGAAATCTTTCCTAAGATCCAATCTAAACCTCCCCTGGCCCAGCTTGAGGCCATTTCCTTCTGTTCTGGCACTTGTTAGTGGGGGAAGAGAAAGCCTCAGTTCACTGATCCAGCCTGTCCAGATCCCCCTGCAGAACCCTTCTGCCCTCCAGGAGATCAGCACTCTTGGCCAGCTTTGTGTTCCCTGCAAACTGTCTGAAGGTGCCCTCAATCTCCTCATCCAGATCATTGATAACAATATTAAACAGATAGTGGAGATAATACTGAGCCCTGGGGAGCACCACTGGTGACTGGCTGCCAGCTGGATGTCACTCCATTTACCACCACTGGGTCTGGGCCTGGCTGTTCAGCCAGTTTTTTACCCAACAAAGAGCACACCTATCCAAGCCATGAACAGCCAGTTTCTCCAGGAGAATGCTGTGGGAAACAGTGTCAAAGACTTTAATGAAGCCTAGGCAGACACATCCACAGCCTTTCCCTCATCCAGTAAGCTGTCACCTTGTTATAAAATGAGATCAGGTTGGTCAAGCAGGACCTGCTTTTTATAAACCAGTGCTGGCTGGGCTTGATTCCCTGGTTGTCGTGGATGTGCTCTGTAGTGACACGCAAGATCACCTGCTCCATGACCTTTCCCAGCTCTGAGGTCAGGCTGACAGGCCTGTAGTTTCCTGGATCTTCCTTCCTGTTTTCTTGTAGATGGGCATCACATTTGCCAGCTTCCAGTCACCTAGGACCTCCCTGGTTAGCCATGGCTGCTAATGAATGATGGAAAAGGGCTTGCTGAGCATCCCCCCCGCAGCTCCCTCGGTACCTTTGGGTGGATCCCATCTGGCTCCGTACACCTGAGTGTGTCCAAGTGGCATAGTCTTGGGTTTGAGATTCCCAAGACATGTCGGATGAGAGTCTTTGTTCCCGGAATGCCCCGTGCTGAAGCAGAAGAAGAGTCGAAAGCCGCCGTTCCAGGTTTTCTTTTGGTTGTTTATTATTTCTTATCTACAAATTCTTTCTGTGCCCTGCCGAGGTCTTGTTGCAGCGAGGGCATGAGATGACTCCTGCCCACGACAGGTGGGCAAAACCTCTTACACTATGTTCTACGTATCCTTTATTTACCATTAATCACCAATACCTACTACTAATGTTAGACATGTCACCTCTATCCTACACCAATCCCTGTGACCCACCACAACAGAAAAATGGATGACAAGGAGAAGGACAAAAAGAACAAGGACCACACCCAGGTCCTCCATGTTTTTCTTCTGATCCCTTTCTAAAAATCCTAATATTCTACATTTGCACCCCATGATCATTTAACTACTATTACTAACTATTATTTTTGTTACATTCTCGTGACTTGTAATTAATTTCACAAGCTGAAAGGTCTCCCATGGACCGAGATCCAGGACAGTGTCTCTCTGGGGCTGTGTGCAGGGGGGTCCCTGACCCCCTGCCAGGATCTCAAACCCTCCAGGGCAGTCAGAGGAGTGCCCTGGACTCCGGCAGCATAGCAGGTTGCTTCCTTTGGATTATGGTGGTTTCATTCCCCTCCTCACCCCTGTCTTCCAGCTCAGGGACCGGGTACCTGTAGAACTGCTCTTTAATATAAGATTGGGGCAAAGAAGGCATTAAGTACATTGGCCTTTTCCTCATCCTTTGTCACTATGCTTCCCTCTGCATTCTGTAAGGACTGGAGATTCTCCTTAGCCTTCACTTTGTTGCCAATGTATTTACAGAAACATTTTTGTTGTCTTTCATGGCAATAGCCAGACTTAAGTTCTAGTTGGGCTTTGGTCCTTCAAATTTTCTTGCTGCATAACCTTGTTACATCCTTGTAGTCCTCCTGAGTGACCTGTCTCTTCTTCCAAGGGTCATAAACTGTCCTTTTTTCCCCCCTGAGTTTCAGCCAAAGCTCTCTGTTCAGTCATCCTTCTCCCCAGTGACTTGTCTTTCAGCATATGGGGCCATCCTGCTCCTGTGCCTTTATGGTTTTCTTCTTGAAGAATGTCCAGCCTTCCTGGACTGCTTTGTCCTTCAGTACTGCTTCCCAAGGGACTCTGTCACTCAGGCTTCTAAACATGCCAAAGTCTGCCCTCTGGAAGTCCAGGGTGACAGTTCTGCTGTCTGTGGCAGTTCTGCTTCTTTCATACTTCTTCAAGAAACAAAAACTATCCTTTTGTGATCTCAGTGCCCAAGACTGCCTCCAACCATCACATCACCCATCAGTCCTTCTCTGTACAGACAAAAGGACCAAAAGGCACCTTCCCTAGGTGTCTTCCTCACCAGCTGTGTCAGGAAGGTCACCTTCCATAAACTGTAGGTGGCTCCTGGAGTATTTCTCTGCTGTATTTCCAGAAGACATCTGGTAAGTTGAAGTCTTCCATGAGCACAAAGGCCAGCAACTGTGAGTCTTCTGTCAGCTGCTTATAAAATATTTCCTCTGCAGCTTCATCCTCATTAGGTAGTCTATGAAAGATTCCCACCAGGATGTCTGCGCTGTCGGCTTTCTCCCTGATTCTTCCCCATAAACACTCAGCTCTAGCGTTACCATCATTTAACTCTAAGCAATGAAAACTATTCCTAACATGTACGGGGCTACCCGACTTCTCCTTCCTTGCCTGTCCCTTCTGAAGAGTTTACAGTAAACCCTTGTGGCACTCCAGTTGTGTGAGTTACATTTCCACGGTGGCAAATATGGCAGCTTTCCTCCATATAAAAGCCATTTGCACCAATGGCTTTTATCTCCTCTTGTTTTTATATTCAAGTCGAGCCAGAACTTTTGTAGGAATGGGAATGGTTTCAAAAATCTTTCCTCGAATGGTTTCTGAGGTCTAGGATAGAATTCATGACCAAAAGTTGGAAAGAAGTAGTGCAGAACAGAATGGTGGTTATGGTTATTCCTACTGGTCAGAAAAAAAAATTATACAGCCTCTTGAACCTAGATCTGCTGTATGCTATACATATTAAAGAGATAGTTAGAAAGGTTACTACAAAAACTTAGAAATGCTTTAGTTGTTTCTGTGCTGATCATGTTTAAAATGAGTCATGGAAAGTTTTCATAATGTAGTTTTCTATTTCATTTGCTAATTCCTTAAAAAAAACCCAAAAAACAAACCAACCCAGAAAAGAAAACCCTCACAAAACCAAAGAAATTCTGCAGAATTGTTTCCTGAAAAGAAAACCCAAGAAAATTGAGGTGGCAATAACTCTACCATTTGTCTTTCATTGCTTTCATTCTGGTTTTATTGAGAACAAGATCAAACATGAAGTGTTCGTGCTTGAGAGAACCACAGTGTTCCACAGTCTGTCACACTTGAAGTCAATTTGTTCATTAAGGGCTGGTCCAATTTTTAAAATATTGTAAACTTTAACATTACCATTAAACTGCCTTAGGTTCTCTTCTACAGTCCTTGCTTTAGTGAGTTCCTTCTCTTCCTGTATTGGTACTTTGGCATGTTCAGGCAGACTTCATTGATTTCTTTGTTTTGAATATTGTTAATCTGGTTGCTCATTTTTCATCAAAAACAGCTTTAACCCATCTGTCAGCTGTCAGAAATAGAAGTCAGCTTTGAAAACTTTTTAAATATTGCAATGCATTTTCATTAAAACAAGTTGACAGCAGAGAACATATTTCTTTTCTTGACACCATCATAGTGCTTTGATGAATGAAACTGGGCAGTGTTTTTTTCACTTTATGACATTGTTCAGGCACAATAGCAGCATTGCAGATGCAGACTGAGACTCCCAACTCTTCCCTATCAGCTCCTGCACCTGTTTGCTCCATAGACAAGCAATGGAGCATTGGCACTGACGCTTACTGACAGACATGGACGGATTTGCATTGGGGGAAGCAGATGCAGAGCAGTGGTGTAATAGTTTATCTTCCTAGAATGACAATGATTTCCTGAATTATTACAAGTGTTGATGCTTGCTGCTACAAAACAATTCACTGAACTTCAGTTCTGTACGTGTAAAAATGTGTTCAGTTACTGAAGTATAATGAATTCATTTTTCTTCCTCCTTCCATGCTCCATCAGAAGTCAGGTGGGCTGCATACAGACACGTAACTCAGATGCAAATGAACTAAATAACTTGAGCATTGCCTTTGGCCCAATGTCTTGGAGTCAATATTTAGGCACCTGAACAGCTATATGTGGATTACAGAACAGGGAATTAAACTCTTTTTCTTCCTGTTACACATCTTAAAAGAATAATAGCTGACATCTACTAATTAGTAAAAACTTAAGACTTTAGTCCTTTCAAGTGATAAAGGGGTGGTTTGGTAAGCAAATAAACTCTGTAGTAAACTATTTAAATCTTTGGATATGGAGCCATCCTTGCTTAACTAGCTTGCAAGTTAAAGGTTTGTGGCTGTAGGCAGCAGGGTCCAACCTGAGCAGGGTAGGTCTTCAGGGCATTTCTGTCTAGCCCTCTGCCTCTTGGCTCTGTTCTCTTAATTCCCATTCTCAGTCTTCTGAGTGGCCATCAAATGCAAAAGAGTGAGGGTATTTGCTCGTAATGTAAATGATTGTTCTGTAAAGGTGTTAGGAAGCTGGTGTACGATGCTTGCTAGTGCAAAATCAGGATAACCATCTTGATGTACCTGTTCATTCCCTTCCCCACCCCCTTCCTTTTTATGGCTTCCAAAATGCAACTGTATTTTCATCTGCCAAAAAAAAAAAAAAAAAAATTGGCTGCTACCTGTACGTTCACTTTACTTTTATTGTAAAATAAAGTGCTTGATTAGTCCTTCTGAATGTATTGCATCCGTCTTATGGAAAGGGCAGTTTTCCCCTCAGATTTCCATAGGACCTCCTAGATACTGTATGGATATTGAATCCAGGTTAAACAAATACTTGAAGCTGCTCTTACCTGTTCTTAATAATTTCCAAATGTAACAGCTTAGTGGTATGGAGCTCAGATAGGCTCCTTTTAAATCACTCCAGAAGTTGATAGGCACTTATAGATGCATTCAGTGAATTTATGCTTTGGTAACTTGCAGAGATTAACACATTAATCTTCTGCTGCATTTTAGTAAACACTTCATGATTCTCATATCCTGAAATTGAAAACCTGTTGCAAATTTGAACCTAGCTTGTCTTTGCTCATACTGTTTAGATCAGCATTTGGGTTGGACTCATAAAATGAAGCAGCTGTATCTCATGCTTTGATCAAACAAAAAAATACCTTTAGGCTTACTGATTTTGATACAAGTCTATCTGTTATAGTCCTAAAATGGTACCATAGGAATCATAATCTGAAAAAAATTGTCCCTTACAAAAAATTCTAATTATATTAATTTCTAAAATGCAGCATGAATTTTTAAGTAACTTGTCCTTTCTGTTTGTTTTCAAGTTTCTTTTCATCACTACTTATGTTCTTAATTCTACTGCTAGAAAGCTGGTTTTACAGAGAGACTGAAGTGGAAAAGCATATGGCTTTTTGTTGCTGTTGAGGGAATTATTCTTGGAGCCATGACAAAATTAATAAGATGATGCTTTAAGTTTTAGCTTTCATTTTTTCCAGATTCTGTACTGCATTAGTGTGTGACTCTGAACTTCATATAAAGTGTTAGCAAGTTCTCTCGACAGGATAGTTAGACAAAACAATCCTTTTCCAGCCCGAGAACCAAGGACACCATTGCACCTTCAGGCCCTAAAAGTATAAACAACAGCGAATTGAGGAGAGCAAACTGGGAGGATGGGACTCCATAACCTGAAGCTGTAATTGGGCAATTAACCCCAACTTGTAAATGGACCAAAAGTTCTAAAACTGTGAAAACTGGTGACCAGCTGTCTATTTTGGATGGAGCCATGGTCGGGCTCTTGTACTGCCCAAGGTGTATCCGTAGAGCACCTTTTATAAATACCTATTTATTCCTTTAACTCTGTCTAGCCTCTGTTCCAGGTAGCCTCTCAAGGCATCAAGGGAAAAAAAGCAGTATTTTTTTTGTTGGTTTTACTTTCTGCTTCATTATGTGTTTAGTTCAGTAGATAATAGCAGCATCTGTAACACAGTGAGTTATTTTAATAGAAAATGTTTGGAAGGAGTAAATTAGTGACACGGCAACGAGCTTCAGTGTAGATGGAATTAAGACAAACTATATCTACATTTTTTTTAAATGAAAACTTTTAACATGATAGATGGTGAAAGAAAATAGGAAGTCTATAGATTTTAAAAAAGAGCATTCCAGTACAGCATATAAGCAGAATGCACAGAAATCCCAGGGATCTAACTGTGGAAGGAGAGAGGATAGACAGATTTCTCTTCTGGAAGTCAGTGGAACAACTGGAGGACCTCTGGGAAAAAACTGATCGTCCACTCCTCCTGTACCTGGCTCTGTTTTGACTCTGTCATAAACATCCTGTGTGACTTTGGGCAAGTCTGTTTTGGAGAAATTGTTGTTATGGTACACCTTGGTAATGAGGAGAAGGAATGTGGCACAGCCAGCTTGGATTTTGTTATACAATACAGCTGCTTGTAAGCAGGAGCGGAGTCTGAGTTGACAAAGGAACAAACACGAAGGAAGATTTTGCAACTGATTGCTCTTCTTACATCCTGATGTTTTTATGAATCTGATCTTGTGGGAAGGGTTGACATTTTCTAACTCATATGTTTGTTAGTATAAATCATATTTCATAAATCTGTTTGGGTTACTTTGGTGGAATTAGGATGATCCATATAGTATTTCTCAGTTGGATTTCTGAAAGATGCTTGACAAGTTCTGTCCCCAAAAGCTCTAAAGACTTAACAGCCATGGAATAAGGGAGAAATTTGTCTATAGCTAAGGAAAAAAAAAAGTAGGAAATAAAGTGGAAGGGTAAATATCAAGGTTTTATTGTCAACAGTAGAAGGTCGCCAGAATTTTTTTTCAGAGGGGACTGAGACTTGTGCTTTTAGACAGAACTATAAATGAGATATAGAGGGAAGCAAGAGACGGGAAACCTGAGGGATGATCCTAAACTGTTTGGAGTGGTAGAGAAGGTGTTTGTCACAGTCTTGCATGTCTGGTGATCAGAAGACTGTGTGATGGACATTACAACAATGGCATTGATGAAATGCCATGAAATTAAGTTCAGTTAACTGTTGTGGGTTTGTAGGGGGTTATTTCTCCCCTTTTCAAGTTTATATCCAAAGTAATGAGCTTTGAGGTAGCTGTTGGAACTAAGGATAGATATCTTGTGCGTACAGTTTATAATTTAACAAAAATATCTCTGTTGTCTGTAGCAGACGATAGTGTAATTTTTTTTTCTTTTTACATCGCAAAATGTAATGGTTTGTAAAGGTAACTTCTTTGTATAGGTTTTCTGTAGAAAAAAATATTTGTTAATGGTACTTTAAATATATTTAGCTTTCATTATTGGCATCAATAGATGAATCTGTAAATTATAAGTTTATTTTATTAAAACATAAATCTTACTTTCTACTTTTCCAAGACTAGTGCAGATCTGGCTATAGCTAGGTATTTTGCATGCTCAAGTAGAGATGTTAATTGTATAAGGATTTACAGTATAGAATGATACTGATCACACTTTCATTAAGTGACTAGTTTATATAATACTTTAAAATTTATATTAATATTTACAGTGGTGTGGATTTTTAATAGCTATTTTAATATTTTTTTTTCCTACTTGTACTACATTGTAATTGTTATTGAGAAGCTGGAGTGATGTTTCTGCCATCTAGTGATGTAGCAGCATGGAAATGGATTCCTTGAGTGTATTTATGAGCATTTGTTTGTATTCTGTCCTTAATGTGATAGAGTACTTCTTCATCTATGATATTTATAGTGAAGTCTAAGTGGATAATAAAAGAGGACTACAGTAATTCAGTTTCTTTTTTTAAAACTGAGAAAGATCTGAAGTATTCTAGGCAATTATGTTGGAGTAAGTGGATTTGTGACTGAATAAGAAGTACCTCCCTGTCCTCACTGTCCATTTAAAACCCAGTATATTTGCCCCAACCCTGGCAGTGTTTTAAAGCCAGGTTGGGTAATATCTTGAGCAATCTGACCTGGTGAGAAGTGTCTCTGAACATGGCAGGGTCAGTTGGGGACTAGATGATCTTTCAGATCCATTCAAACCCTTTACCATTCTGGGATTTTATGTTTTGTAATATGCCTAATGTGTAGCATTCAAGCAATTCTAATATTAGTAATTAAACAAATTATATTAAAACCTTTTCAGATAAGTTTGCCTTGATAAGATACTCACAAATGTGACAGTAACACGTCAGTGTGTGATGTCCTTCCCTGAAACTTGACTGTGATTAGTGTGAGTCTCCTCTCCTTGTTTTTGGGTGAAAAGTTTTGTCTCTGAATCCTGCTGGAGCAGGAGCTGTAGTTTTGGCCCCCCGAGCTGTGCTTTGGTGGAGCCACTCTCTGGTTATCGGCCACTGAGGGACCGTAAACAGATTAGCGAGTGGAGCTAAAGTCAGCTTCTGCAAAAGCTTTGTGTCCAGGTGCTGTCAAAGCTCCAATTTAAAGAAGTGTCTTGGGTGCCTAAATGCCTAAATTCCTTTGACTTTCACAGACTCCAGACATCTTACCCAGTGCTGTGAAGCTGTCTCTCAGAAATGATTAAATGGTAGGAGCATGCTTGTTACCCGTGTCTGGTTCTCGCTCACACCGCTCTCTGATAGTGAGCCCGGCCTCAGCCATCTCGGTGGCTCCTCTTGCTCCCCTTTGTCCCTGTTGGCAGAGGAGCTCAAGGAGTCCATGCAAAACTGGGGGATGGAATAAAGCAGTTGTCATTAACAGCATGCAGTTAAGTGGGGCGTGATGCAGGTCCTGGCTAAGGGCTCCCGTTGCTCTGGACTTTCTCTGTTGGCTTTCCAGTCAGGTTACCTGTGTTCTGTTTTACTTGAGTTCAGGCCAAAATGAAACTGCATCCACTTGCCCTAGTTGATATTTAATCTCCTTTGGTGCTTCAGCCTCTATGTGTTCCAGGATTGGATTCCTCTGGCTTGTCTTGTCAAATAAACATCAGCATTTAAGGATGTTAGGTGGGTAAAAGCATTAGGTGAGTTACCTGCTTCTCCTTGTTAGCAGTCTGGCAGTTTGCACCGGTAGTGCCAACACTGTCACAGGTGCTGTACACTTAATTAAACGGGGAAAATTGTGTTTTCCATTGAGCAGCTAGAGCTATGTTGAAACTTGAATGTGTTGAGCTGCTTAGGTTAAATATTTCACTAAGTCTACTTACGTTATTTAAATAAAATTTTTTTGGAATGAATCATTGCTTCAGATGTTTTCAACAGCACCTGAAATGGGTACATGAAAAAAGAAATGTAGACTATAATAGATTTACAAATTATGAAACGGATATTAGTTTATAATATTCTTTCCCCTTTAAAATTTTAATAATGGCATATTTTTATGTGAAGTTAATGAGCCCTGAAAGTAAATCAGGATTGAAACTAAGGTCATAGTATCCTTATTTTTGTTTTCAGTAAACATTGGGAATTAGTATAGTTTTTAGCTGCATTTATATGTTTCGCAAGAACACGGTGCAAAGTTAAGTAGTATAGGGTTTTTATCTCGAATAAACACTTATAGAGTATTGTTTCCCTTCTGCGTTTTAGTATTTGCCCATTTAAGGGAATATACATATCTGTATCTGTATATCTGTGGTTTCTTATGCTTTGGTAACTTTTATACTGTAGAGATCATACGTGCAGTTCACTGCATACCATACCACTGCATTAAATGTTTTTGTATAGATAGATAGCTTTTCAACATAAAAGATTAAGAGCTTTGAGATCTGTTAGTTAAAGATTCTCAGTGGGAACTGTGGGTACTGTGATGACAGTAAGATGTGATTTGTTATGGCACTGAATATTTCACATTAGTGTAGCAATTGACAAAATTTCCCTCACACCATTTATCCCATAGGAAATCTCTTGTTGATAAGAACAGCTTTTATTCAAAGTAAAGAGTTCTACATGGTTCTTTGCATTGTTTTTGTGATAAAGTTTAGCTGGTAGGTCCTAATTTAATCTTTCAGGTTGAGTGCATTCATATATTTGAAGAATGTTGGCTAAAACTGGGATCCCAGCATTGCAGGGGCATATCTGCCGTAAGAGTGCTAACCTGAAAAACAGATCCTAATCTGAAATTTGTTTTTGTGTGTTTGTCTGTGTACACACACGCAAGAATGTTGCACCTAAGTTGAGTAGGGACAGCTTCAATCCTACTACTGTTTGTGAGAGGTTACTTGTTTTAAAATTGACCTGCAACTATATCTTGGTTGAGTAAGGAACTGTACCTGTAGCATTTACATACAGGCTTTTTTTGTTCTTTTGCAAAAGACAAAATGTGACTTTAGAAAGGTCCTGGGAGTTATTTTCTGATGCTTTGGGGTTTAAATAATAGGTAACATGTACAAATGGTATGAAAATTAAGATGCTCTGTATTTTTAGGCAAGTCTAAAAGATCTTTATAAAAGTCTCTTGTTACAGCTTATTTACTGCGGGCAGCTGAGCATAAACTTGGTGTTCTCTCAAGTCTCTGCAGCACCTGAGTGACACCTGAGTGTGACACTGCCAGGGAGGTGCCGCAGTCAGGGGCGGGGAGCTGCTCTGCCCGGTTCAGATCTCTGCATCCCGGAGTTGTCCATAATGAATATTGTCTTTAGGTTCTCAGCATGTGTGTAATTAATGGGAGAAACTATTTAAGAGTGAGCCACAGACAGGTACAGGGCATTGTGGCCAGCTGCCTAATTATTGTCATTAGGAAACATTTGGAAGTTCCTGGTGTGCACTTTTAGAAACCTAACAGTGAGGGAATCACTGTAGATTTTGATGGATTTTTCCATTGTATTAAAAGATGATTAAAGTGATTAGATGTGCAGTGTTGAAGAATTAATTTTCTAAACATTTATCAAGAAGAGGTAGTAATTGTAGTCTACTTGATAATATTATACACATCATACTCCTTTTAGCTGATTTTTTCCTGCAACTGTGCCATATTTTAATTAACATGTTTGAAAACAGGTATGAAAACTTTTGCATTTATAATTACATCTTCAATATCAACATAATAGTTTTTTTAAGAAGGTGTATTTGCCATACAAAAAGGGCTTAGAATTGGGGTAAGTTATAATGCTCCTCAAGAAAATCCTGGGGTTATATGTGAAGCAGATGGTATTCCTTTTCAGTGGGGAAAACAAGAAGCAGCCTGGATGAAAACAAACTCTTCTCTGCGGACTCAGGGCTTTGCTATGAAATGACTCAGAGTTAACAAGGTGCTTTCCACAGAGGTACACCCAGAATAACCCACTCATCGCTCTCTAAGAATTCTTTGAGCCCAGAAAAATCCCTTTATCTGTCTTGTGTTTAAAAACACGTCTTTCATTGTGGCGGCTTTATTTGGCATTCCGTTCGCTTTCCTGTTTCTTCGTCGAATGAAGAGCACGGAGACACGAGCTACCTCTTGTGTTCAATCTCTTTAATTACACTCAGGGGCGTTTTCTGTTTCGGTTTTTTTTTTTTTTT
>WAAE01004276.1:0-15282 GCA_013400495.1 Nicator chloris | reverse complement strand
TGTGTGTGTGTGTTTCTTACCCACAAAAGGCTGGGCAATTATTTGTTTTTATTCAGATTTCAAATAATTTTCTGGAAAATCAAAGATAGTTACATAGTTTTTTGCTATTATGCAGAGAGGTACATGAAGCAATATTTCTACCTGTACGTGTTTTAGTGAGATGTACATTTCAGTAAACAGTTCCATTAAGCACATTATTTCTTGATGATAGGGTCTACTTTTTAGCTCTTTATTTTTTACAGCATTTTATATGTGACACATTTATACCACCATGCAGGCTTGTATATATTTCACATAACTTTGGAATATGCTTTAGGTGTTATTATTTTTCTAAACATAAACACAGGTTTTTTCCTTATGCTGTCACAACATATAGTGAACCAAGGTGCCATCCCTGAGGAGTTTTGATTTTCTGGTGTGGTGGATCCCTGGCTCATGCTGCCCAGTTCAGCTGAGTGTGCCCAGTGGATGAGCTGGCTCACTTGTTCGTTTTGTCTGGATACAGTTTGCTTGATGTGCACAAGTTTTGCAGTTTATTTGTGCACAAAATCCAGTGGAGATCCCTTATGAGATTTGTGTGTGAAGGTTTATTTAGATGAGGGGAAAATGGCTTAACACTTGCTTTCAGCTGAGATGTGGAAGAAGTGAGCTTTCCTTCGATGCTCTTGTCCAGGCTCTGGCAGGGCAGAATATGGGCAGAGATGCCACATGGGCTGACCAGATCATGCAGCTGCTGCTCTTAATACTGTTAAATGACACCAGTTTTGCAACATACCCATTTTCAAATACACACATTTTCAAAATTTATTCACAGTGAACGGTTTACACTTTGTTTATATACACTGCATTGCAGCCTTTGGCTTTTCTTAATTTAAGCCCTTCACTCAGGTTTTTTTTGCTGTTTTGGATATCTCAGTCTGAATTGAAGGCAGTGGAATGTGTGGCTGGTGTGTGCACGTGGTAGAGGGGCTCCTGGCCAAGCCTTGGAGATAGCATTTATGTTCCTATGAACCTGTCTCCAATAAATGTAGCTCATATCAAAGCAATATTTTCCCCTGGAAGACAGTACATTTAGTACTGGACAAGTAGGTAAAGTCACTTCAAGGAGGAAGAAGTATTTCACTCTTGTTTTATATATTTAGGAAGCTGCTGCTTTTTTCATTTCCCCCACTTTAAACTGTTTTATCTAATTCAGGATGTTTCAAGTTATTATTCTAGACAGTCACTTAAATAAAAATAAACAATTTAAAATGCATCATTAAAAAAGTATGTTGTTCCCAAAATGGAGTCAATGATGTGTCCCACAGGACGAGAAAATGAACCTCAGAATATTATGGACAATTTAAAATGGGCAGATTTAATTATAGCAGGAGTGTGCAATTACTGAATGAGGTATGAGAGACATGGGAAATGTTCCCATCTAAATAATGACCAGAATGTGCTTGTTCTAATAATATTCCATAACACATTTAGGGCCCTAGGATTACAACACTTTCAGGTTATTAGAAGATGAGGATAATAGTGTGTTTTATTGCCAAATTACTACCATACTCTCTGAGGTATGAAGTGATATTAATGACCATTTTCAATAAGGAATAACATTTTGCAACATCAGTAGCATTTAACCATATTAAAATATGTTGTGTTGTGCAGTAAAGCCCTGGGGTACAGAGATGAAAACTAAAGGGTTTAATTTTGAGATGCAGTTGGGAAATTATTTGGACATTCAGAAAAGCTTTAGGGTAAAAATACATTAATGAAGTAAGTTTTTTTAACTATTTGCAATAAATAGAAGATGCATGTATATTACCTGATCGTAATTTTGGTTTATAAAAATGTTAAAATCAGTGCATGGCTTATATTCTGTTTAGTGTGCTATATAAAATTTCAATTATCTACATGTCTGTTAAATCTAGAAATGAACCAATAAAAGAGAGAACTAGTACATATATGTAAATGAATGCTGCTTGGAATGCATATTAAAAATATTTTTCATAACAGAGGAAGCTTCATAGAATAGGTGACAAGATAACATTCAGTTTCTCTGGTAGCATATTCTCTTAATGAGGAACTGTGTTCATACAATTTACCAACAGCCATTCTTTACAGATTTGTCTGCCTCTTTAACTGTAAATACTGCAATATTTGTTTTGCCAAGGTCAGATGCTCAGACTTGGTGACATTATTGTCATTGATCTAATCAACTGTAACTCTCATACCATCTGGTTAAGTTATTATGTTAATTCCAAGTAAATAAGTTAATTCTAGTCACTCAGAACTGCCAAAGATGGGAAATTTTATGATGGCAAAATATGTCTCTGAAGCTAAATAAACCCTCTGTACATCTTGTGTGTTATGGAATGTTGTAAAAACTAAAGATGTATTTTCCTGTGGGAGCATCACTTTCATTTGCTTAAAACAAATCTGAGTTTTATTTAGAGTCGTAAAAATAAGGAAATCATATTGTGGTTTTATAGTTACTGTAAAATACCATAAAATATTTCTAAGTTACCATCTTCTGTTGAGTCAGCAGCTGAAGAGTTGCATATGATACACATTCTAATTGTATATGATATCATTTTATACTATACAAATACTGTTAAATGGGCTTCATAGGATATATTAAGGATTGGTTTGCAGCCATGATCTTGCATTTAATGTCAGATCTGGAAGTGTCAGAATCAAAAAGCTTGACATAGATATGTATAGAAATAATGTGAAGAACTTAGAATCTGTTGACTTAGAGCTTTAGTTCTGCTTAGAGATATGAAAGTTAAATCTGTCCTTAATTCTGTTCTAGATTATGGTTGCTTCAGTTCTGTTCTCCCTTAATGTACAAAGATCATGATTTGAGTGAAAATGCAAGAGGTTACCTTTTAGAAATCCTTGGAATTTGTTGGAAGTTCATCATGAGAGTATAATTCTCGTGCTGACAATGTGTCTTCATAAAATGAAGAAGCATTCAGGGTTTAAGCTAAAAGCTATGTTTTGAAACTCTGGATTAGAATCACAAGAGTCTGATGAAAAGGACTGAAAATTCTGAATTTTTAGTTAGAACTTGAATGAATCCTGGTTCAGCTCGGATTTGATTTGTATCTTTTCTTTCCATACTGTTTTGAAATGGTCAATTTGTGGCTCTTAACTTGGGGCTACTCCAGCTGTTGCTGCATTTCTTATCTCACAATTATTTTGGTATTTAAGATTAAAATAAAAAGACTTGTCCTTGTCATAAACAGAAACTTGGTTAGGCTATGTCAGGATAATAAAATCTGGAATCCCACAAGTCTTTATGGTTTAGAGCTGTAGGGCACTGCAGAGGTGCTGTCTGATAGCGTTGGTATGGGAGCATGGCCTTGGGAGCTCATGTCTAAATGAACAGAGTAATTTGAAAGGCTCTCAGGGAAGTATTAGTGTTTGGTGGCACAGTATGCAAATTACGTGCTTGGCAACATGGTGTGTAATGCAGTATGAGATGGAGATTTAACTAGTCCAGTTTTATGCATAATAACTTAAAAGCGATATAGAGAATTAAACATTAAGCTATTTATGTCTGCCTCACAGTTCAGTATGGTCTATCTGACTGGCTATTGTTTAAAGAAAAGCAAGTTTGCATATGGAGGCGCACAAGTGAATTAAATGGCTCTTGTAAGTAGTGATAATAACTTGGTTTTGGTAAACTCTTCTAAGTCTGAAATGTATGTGGTTTTCTGATGGCAGAAACAAGTAAATGAGCTCTTTTCTCCCATTCTGTATTCAGAAGTGCAATCATCTGCTATGAACGAAAAAATTAGGAAGTAGGGAGGTGTGGGATGTCTTCTCCTAGCCAGGAAAATTTATTTAAGCTAGAAGAATATTTTTAATGCATTTAGTTTGGCTGGCTTTGAATAAAATGTATCATGTCTCTGTGTACAAGTTTTTCTCTGTATTTTATTAAAAAAGAGGTGTAGTAACAAAGCATTTTTTTATTTACCCAAAAGCTTTTTAATGTTCCCTCTCAGTAGGAAGAAGCCCGAGTATCTTCACAGGAGATACATAGCTATACATACACATTATATGTATACATATTTATGCACACCGAGAGGAACCACTTTTTCTGTACCCCTGTGTGGCATGAGTGCACTGAGACCTCTCTCCTGTTATTTCTGGGTCCTGGTGTAAATGCTCTGGGATATTGTTGATTTGGGCAGAGAGACTCAACTATTTACCTTCTAATAGGAAAAAAAAGATTAAAAAAAAAATGGACTTAAATTTGAAAAGAAAAAAGGAGTCCACCAGCAGAAGATGGTTGCTGTGCCTCAAGACAGGAAGAAAATGGGAGGGAAACAGAGCTGAAGTGATGTTACTCTTACCAACCTTGGAAACAGAGTCCAGAACGAGTTCTTAATTTTTGTTGAACTTGGTTTTTTTGTTATCCCTTGCTCCTGGATAGACACAGTTGTGGCTTGGAGTAGCAGTTGGGCTTCACCCACATACCAGGCAGTGTGGGAGACTGCATAGGGAGAAGGTAGGAGAGGAAATCCCCATCCCATTGTCCCTGCTGTGCACTGCGGGGCCCAGGCTGATGTCAGTGCCCAGGGCAGCTTTCTGCTTACTCTGCTCTGCTGGGGGTCACAGCTGGAGAGAAGCAGCTGTCCAGTGTTGGCAAGGCTGGTTTGGATAACTGCACCTACCCTAGGAAGAGAATTTTGAGAAATAGAAATATTTGCAGTAGTTGTAAAACCATGTCAGACAGATTTCTGAATTTTCTCATTTATAAAATCAAAGTATTCTTAGTGTACTGCAGCCAGTGCTGCTCTTACCACAGTCATTATTTAGGGCCTGGAAGTGCAAGCAGCCTGCTGTTGTTTAATTTACTGAAATAAGTGTAATCCTTAAATTAATAACTGAAATTACTGGATGTAGCCAATAGCATTAGATAGCTCACAAAGTGACATGTAGGGCTTCGGTGAAACCTAATCTTTTTGTTTTAGCTTATCAGAAGATTCCTCTTGATATTCTGCTTAAAATTTTGTCTGTTCCATATCAAACAGAGCTGTAGGTTTTGTAGCTTAAGCAGTGACATTCCTTTGAAAATGCTGCTTGTCTGATGGATTTGCATGTGCTGGGATTGGCAGTGTAGCAGCTCCATTTTCTGCATGGAAGATGCACTAACTGTTCAGCAGAGGTCACTGTGAGTTTGTGTTTGAGACATTTTAATGCAACTTATCAAAATGTAGTACTGAAAATATTAATATTATGACTAGGAAATTCTTGTGCTTGCATTAGCTTTGAAATGAAACTGTGTGAATTTTAAGAAAGTTCTTTTTTGTGAAAGTAGAAAGTGGAGGTGATTGCAGGATTTTAAAGAAACCTGAGTAGCCTTAAGAAATGTGACATGTGTCCAGAATTTAATCCTCTAGTATTACTTACCAAGATTTATCCAAATGATGACTTCTGTAGAAGTCCCTCTTCTTCCTTCTCCTTCGAATATGTGTTGCCCCTCCAATCAACCAAAATCCAGGTCTGGATCTTGTCTGTCCCTTGCACAAATGTTTTACACCTCCCTGAAGCTCAATTTCCCTGCGCTTAGAAGCTCAAAGATGAAGACAGAAAGGAGCGTGGTTTTCCTGTTTCTTTGTTGACTTACTAAAGGCAGCATTGAAATCAGCCGTGAGTTCCGTCTATTTTCCCAACACTGTATGTTTTGTCTTGTTCCCTTCATCATCACAGTAAGCTTTTTAAGTTTATGGCAGCAAAATAACCTGCTGCTGCTGTTTCCCCCCTCGACTGTGTAGCTCTACTCTGCCATTGTCATGGGGGATCAGTAGTAGTTCTCATCTGCTGTTGGAGAATGTTTTCAAGTTACAAACAAACTAAACCACCCTTAGAGCTTCTGAAAAATGCTAGTTCAAAGCTTTTTGTTTTCCTGCTACCAATTGCTAATTGCAGCTGTGAAACAAGTCCTTGGAGAAATCTCAAGTCTCCCTTCTTCTAAAGACAACTTCCGATTCTGATTAACCAGAAGCTAATGAGGCTTTCAAGTCTTCTGGATTTTTCACTTGATCTCAGTTCTTCAAGGGCTTGTATAATCTTATTATGGAAATAGTGTCAACAGATGTTTGCAATTTTGCATCCACTGCAGCTCTATCAATGTAAAAGCATGGGAGTCTACAGAAGTTGATTAACAGAGAAAAGAAAAGCAGGTGGAGTTAGATTTTTGATACATGTTTGGATGGAACAAGGAGCTCCAATTCCATTCCAGAAAATACAGGAAAGAGGAGTTAGTTTGAGCATGGACATTGCAGGGTGGAAATGATGTTTGTGAAATTCATACCAGGCGTCATTTGTTAGATCGGCAAACAGAGCCTTGTCTGAACATACAATTTCATTTTATGTAAACCCTTTATCTGTTTTATTTTTTTGTTGTTCACTGAGGTGAAGTAAACTAAAAACCCAGCATGGTTAGTCTAGCAGTAATTCGTGCCTATATTTATGACTTTGGAAACAACCAGTTCTGGTGGTTGCCAGAAATGGGAACTGTGTCACTAGTTACAAGCCTCTGTATGGCTCTGTGGCTTTTCAGTTCTACTCCAGTTTAGTCATTGTACTGTGTTTTGTATACCAAAAGACCTCAAAGAGTGTCCTGAGGGTGGAAGGACATGTAGTGGTCAATGGCATTTGTGTGGTCCTCCTGCACTCCATAGTGGAGTTTTCTGAGTATGCCTTACTCTTAAAGAAGCATCTGGGGCAAAGATGGATGGCAAAGGCGTTGATCTGTCCCCCACAAGACAAAGAATTGTGGCTCCAGCTTTGGTAAGAAGTCAAGGCAGTTACAAGTAACCTCCTTGGGCAGAGCCCCCATGGCCAGATAGGAGTTTGTAGCCAGCAAGCTGGAGGTGGAGTATAAAGCCCCCATCCCTGTTGAGGGAAACAGGTACCACAAGGCAGGTGAGTACAGCTATGATCAGAGCAAAAGTTCTGATGCTTCAAAATGGGTGGTTTGAAAACAGCATTGTTTGTGTGATGTTCTCTTTGTTCCTTTTTCTGCATGGTAGTGAGACAAAGTCAACTAACACAAAGTGCAATAAGAGTCCTCAGTTAAACATGTATGTAAAATTTGTGGCCAGAATTTTAAAGCTATGCATAAAACTGTCAGTTCCCCTCTCCCCCCTGCCCCCAGTGTTTCTTCTCTGTAACTGTATCTATATTGTTATGTCGCATCTGAACATTGCATGGTGCCTTCCAGTTGGCTGTTCTGAAGATAAACTGTACTAATTAGGATAACATTAAGGAAGTAACTAGCTGTAACTTAGTAAGATCAATAATTTACTGTTAGACCACGCCTTATCACAAATTTTGCTTTGACTAAGATACAAAATATCCTTTTTGATTTGTCATCTTGAAATATTCGTGATTGTTTCTGTAAAGATGAGGGGACAGAGGTAATGCATTTTTGGAGATGTCTGCATGGATAGAGGAAGGCTTTACGCAAAGCATTGGTTAAAGGCAAGGGTTTGTTGTCCACAAGGGGTTAGTCCATCCACAGGGCATCATTCTGTGGCAAGCCTGTGCTGAAGTATTCCTCAGCTTGTAAGCACAGGTATTTCTGAAGTAGATAACTGCAGCTGAGCAGGTGCAAATAGCTGGTCTTCCTCATAGTGACCTGACAGAATGTATGGTTTATGGGTTTTTTTTTCTGTTAAAGAACTTAATGCTTGTTGGAGTCTTGGTGTCTTCAGAATGGAAAGATTTTGGTCTGGCCAACTTGCTGATTTTTGGGGGTTTTTTTTGTGTGTGTGTGGTGGGTTTTTTGTTTGTTTGGTTTTTTTGTATTTTTTTTAAACTTCAAGTAAGAGCACATAAGGATTGGAAACGGGGAGCAGCAACTCATCATATAATGTGAGCAGTGCTCGCCTGCATGGCATGAGGGGCTCAGAGAAAGTGATCCTTTCAATCATTTCTGTTCAACTTTTGTCTGTAATCAGTACATTTTGAAATATTAAAACATTAATTGCCAACTCATCCTCTACTTTGTGATACAATGTATATCAGGTTTCTGGTGCGATTCTCAAATTTGATAAACAAAACAGAACCCATTCACTTGTGCTGTATGTATGGAAAATGGGCATGATGTTGGGCTTTTCTGAATAAGATGGATGAAAAATCATAGTAGGTTAGCTTATTCATGCTAAGGTATGGAGAAGAACATTGTGACAGGAATATAACTGTAACACAGCTGTTAAAAATAAATTGAAAATGTTTCATACATGACACTAGTGGTAAAGAGCATTCTGCTTGTTAGAACTAGTACCTATTGTGTGTGTATTAGACACATCCAAGATATGAATAAATTTTATAGAAATACAGCTTATAACTATCTTATTGAAGTGTATTTTTATAACTGTTAGCACTGTGGTGCGATTCTGCAATCTTTTCAGTGACTATCCATAGTTCTCAGACAAATCTGTAAGTAACAATGAAGAAAAAACTTCAAAAGTCAGCAGTAGTCGTGTGCTTCAAAGCATAGTCATAATATGGTTGATTATCCAAATAGATGAATCCTCTTCCCGACCTCAGCCATGTTGTTACAGCCTTTTAACAAAGGCAATGCAGAGAGCATCTTCAGTCTCACATCACTGGCAGCCTTTACAGAGACATGGCATTGCAGTGACTTCCAGCTGCTGCTGTTTGCACTGCAACATGAAATATTGTTCCTAATCCCATTCTCCTCCTCTCCATATCCATATAGACAGTAATTAATTAGTATTGTTATTTATTTACAAATAAATTATAGAAGATAAAAATAAGAACCTCACCATCCCATTATTTGGTGACCAGCTGCTGCCCAGGATTCAAGCTGAAGGGCAGTTGAAAAAAGTGATGGAGCAACTTCCAAAAAAAGGAGGCCTAATCTACATGCTTGCTTCCTTAAATTTCCCCTTCTACAAAACTCTGTTTCTTTCAAAACAGTGTATTTAGTGGCCTTTGATATGCAAAATATTGAAATGGTGATGAGCAGTGAAATAAATCCTTTATTTTATCTCTACTTTGATTAGTTATTGGCATTTTGTCTCTTTGTGATCCTCCACATATTAATATTTAATATTCAAAAGGCTAGGGAATTCAAAATCTGTGCAAACCAGGATAGACTCATATTCTTCCCAGCAATAACCTTGCATAGGAAGAAATATGGACCAGTTATAAGGAGAAATAAAAGGGCAACTCCTCTGGGCTTGGGTTGGTTCCAGTTCTTTGTAGTTAAAGTTCCACTTGGTGATAGTACTGAGTGCATTCTACACCTTTTCAAATGTAGATACTGAACTGGGAGTGAAGTTAACCTTCCAAGCAAGTACATGATCTCCTTTCGCAACCAAGGATCACTTTCATTGCTGCTGTTTTGGAAGTGTTTTTGTTTATTTATCTGTGCATATATAAGGATTTTGTAGCAGTTTCCAAGCGATGTCTCAGCCTGGGTTTTGTAGCTAGTAGTGATCTTTTCTGAAATAGTCTTCTGAAAGAAGTTTTGGATGTTGCAAGTAGTTAGCTTAATTGCATAGAATCTAGAAATTTTTTGGGGTCCAAAAAAGCGTGTGAAAACTGCTAACCAGCTCAGAGTATCACTAATCCAATTTGTTGATTTAAAAGATAAGATTGCTTGACTGTAAATTTAATCTAGGCAAGGTCATTGGGAAAGTTTGAAATGAGCTAAACTGGGAAAAGGAAGAATGTCTTTGTGTGGAGTACGGGCTTGATCTGCTGAAATTAATTTTCTCAGTGGAGAGCAGGCAAAGGCTTTCTTTCTTTTCTCTCATTTTCTCTTTTGAGGTTTGTTGTCTTACTAGATGCATTCTTAATCTTTCAAAACAATCAGAAAATTGGAGATTCTTTTGAAAACCTAGAAAAGAAACCCAAAAAGCTCTAAGGAAAACTGGCTGATATTAGTGATTAATGTGCAAATTAGGATAGTAAACAGCTCAGCATTAATGCTGGCCTGGGCTATGGTAGTATACTATGGCAGCAATCTGTAAAAACCCCCAAAAATTCTCTTTGACAAAGAACCACTTTCTCTGAGAAGGCTATACAATTTCTGAAAGTGTCTGCCACTCTACAACATGTACATACTCTTGGTGTTTTTGTCAGTACTAAATGGATTTGCTTTTAAACAAGCTAGGATATTTGCAGCCAAATTTATTTGTCTTCCTGCTGCCTCCTGCAATCAAGCATTGTAAGTATGACTGTTTAGCATCATAAACTTTTTGACAGGAATGAGTTGACTGCTGCATTTCCTTTGGCTTGCAGGGTCTTGAAGCCATTACCTTAATGCAATAGAGTCTGCCCCAGCCTTGGTGGGACATGTCTGTGAACCTCCACCAGAAGGTGGAGATTCCTGTTCCTCCGCTGACTCCTCTGAGCCACAGCAGTAACCACATGTCCAGTGACATTTCTTCCAGACTGGGAAGCACATACACCAGGAGTCCTACAACATTTTGGACAAAATTTTAGTGCCTTGTTTACAAAAATAACTAAGGAGCATAATTTGACATAAGGACTGAATAAATGGAGATGAGAGCTGAGCAGATGGCTTAATACTAAGATTTATTAGTCACCTGAGATGCTGAAGATTAAATACATGAATACTCCTTCCTGTTCTTAGGGATCTGTATGCTTCTAATTCCTCTAGTAGCATTATTTTGGTGTCATCTGGCCTTTTGTGATGTGCATTTTATAAAAACCCAATTGGGTAATGAAATATTTTTGTTATAGGTTTGCAGCTGGAATGCTAATGAAAGGTCAGCTGATCACTGTAGAAAGTCCTTTCATTTGTGTTATTGCTGCTCTTTAGGAAATGACAGTCTCTGTTAATTCCCTGGCCAGCAGAAGAAATCGTGGAAGGACTTGCCTGCTTCAGTGCGAAGCCAGCTGGCCTCAGTGCTGGGCAAGGGTTTGAACTAACCTGGGTGCCAAGGATCAGGTCTGCAAATCACACCCCGAAACTCCTGACCTTAATGCTCTCTTAAATGGCAATTTAGCTTCCCAAGTGTCAGGCCGCCTTCTTTTCCAACTGTAAGATTTATTAATGACTTTTTACTTTATATTTATTGCTTCCATTATTAGAAAACGGAATTGAATTTAACAGAATTTTCATTTAATAGAAAAAACCAGTAGTTTTCAGGATGTCTTCTTTTCCCTTCTTCTTTTTATCCATATCATGGCTTTTTATTTTGAGCAGGGTGGGGTGTGGATATATTTTCATTTCTCTTGGCCGGGTGCCTTTCCCACCCAGCCACATGAACAAGAGGGAACATCTTTCAATTCAGAAGTTGGCAAAAATAACGGAGCAGCAAAATTCTGCCCTTGGGGAGAAGGTTAGGTGTTCTTTTAAGAATGTGAGAAAAGAAGCAGGTTTTCCCTTAAGGTACCCGGGGTGAAAATTGTTATCTTTGCATGGGATCTTTCATTAACACAGAACAAAGGCAACACACAGGAAGATATACAGAAAATTGCTGCTCCTTATAGAGAATATCAGCTTTTCCTTAGTAGGGATTTGAGACATTTTGGATATTCCTTATCTAAACTAACCTGGAGTTTTGTAGCTGGTACTGAATGATGTTTCTGCTTTTCTAAAATTCACTTTTCATTTTTACTACCCTTTTTCAGGAGCTCTGACATCACTAAGAAAAATTACTTCAATCCAATATAGTTTAAATTGAAAAATCATTCATCAGTGAGGAGGTGTAATAACAACATGTATGGGAATTGCTTCCTATTTTAATATTTTATGAATAAACCAAATACAATAGATAATTCAATTATGAAGGATCAGAGAGTTTTAGTCTAGATCAGAGGGTGCACTGATTTATGCCATTAACCAATTCAAATACTTGCATTTGTCACAGATCTACTGTGGCAGATGGAGGATCCCAAGGGATAATTTGCTGAAAGTCAGTAGGAGCTAAAATGTAGCTTTCAATGAAATGGGCAGCGTAAGAGGAGAGTGATGGAGAGAGCAGCATAAGAGGAAGATGAGCAGCAGTTTTGCCTCCTGTGTTCTGGAGTCACGTGGCTTTTTGGGTCAAATTAATATTAGAGTTAGTGCTTCTGTTGCAAAGTTTCTGTTTGGCTACACTCTTTTGCAAAGCATGTAAGGCAAGTTTTTGTCTGCAGGTGTTTGCGGATTTTGAATTCAAAGCTGACTTGAAGAAAATTCCTTGTTTCAAAACATCTGTTGTGCTGAAGGTTGTGGTGATAGCACTAGTAAGTGCCTGAGTGTGTGTTTCTGTGTATCTACTTAGACATAGTAGGGAGAACCCCTGTCATGCTGTCTCTGACAATAAGACATACTTAACTGTAATTTTTGCATTGGTTTTCAGTTTATTGATTGGAGATGGTGTAGGCTGTTGCTAGTGGGAAATGCTGGTAAGTGCAGCAGAGGTTGAGAAATAGTGCCTTGACTAATACAATAAAGAAACCTTCTGTATTATTGCAGAGGTCACTGAGGTTTGTAGAAATAGGCTGCTTTCTGGAGGGTGTATTTCTTGCAATATTTAAGATGTGATATACTAACTGTGGTATCTATATTCCCAGAAGAGCACAGTATTCTGATGTTCTAATGTCACTGTTCCTAGTCAAGCTTTGTCATTATCATTTATAGGGCACAGTCAATGAGAGCAGCACTTTGCAGAAATGGAGTTCCTGGTCAGAGGAGTTTTCATTCTAATTATATAATTAACATGAATTAATTTATTAACTTGCAGATGAATGAGGATTAGCAAAATGATAAAAAGTGAAAAAAACCCCAACTATTAAACTCCTTTATGTTATGCTTTTTTTTTTTTTTTTTTTTTTTTTTTTTTTTTTTTTTTTTTTTTTTTTTTTTTTTTTGTATGCATGGACCTGGAGTATACCATCTCATTGAACAGTTGTTTCACTGCAGGAATTTACACACTGAATTTCCTATATGGATAAAACTGTTGTCCCTGGTAGGATGGAAGTCAAAGTTCTAAAAATAAAGCAAAGCTAAATGACATACTGTGATTAGATAGATTTAAAAAATGAAATTTCAGGGCATGTACATAATGTATAATGCATATATTGGTAAAATATTTAACATCTGTTTTATATTACTTGCAGTGACACCACTGCAGCATTTTCTCAAGGAACTTAAAATTGCTAACATAATTACATAGCTTTAAGTTCACAGGCTGCTTGGGACTTGAACATCTGTAGCGTAATTGTTTCTCTATGATTTTTAATTCTTTCCCTAGTTCCTTAGATGGTTGGTTTTTGGTTGATTTGGTTGGTTGATTTGGTTTTGTGTTTTTGGTTTTTTTCATAGTGACAGTTGCAGTTAGCTGCCTAATTGCAGAGTCATTGCAAATCTTCCTTCTTCAGAGGCTTGCAAATGGCAGTAATTGATTAACGAGAAGCACGTTAAGGTGTCATTATATAACCACTGAAACGTTTCTTTCCATTACATGGTCAGTGGCTCTTGTTGACCCTGCTGATTAGATCATAAATGCAGAAACGTCCTACTGGAAGTTCTGAGGTTCAGCTAAGGGCAGGAAAAAAGATGCTTTCAATGCTGTTTTATTGTCAGGCCATGTACAAAAATAATACAGAATTTTATTGATGCATTTCACATCTATGATATAAATTGTTCCTGGGAAAACTATTGCTTGCAAAGGTTATTTGGAATATAGGCAAAAAAGAATATGGACATTCAGTGTTTATTCTCTAATTTAAAGAACAGGTATTTGTGTTTCATACTACATGGCATATATGTGTAGATGCATATATATATACCTGAGAACTTCAGACTGTGGCAAAATCAGTCTTTCACTATGGATTTTTTCTGTTCGTTTACCTCCTACACACAAACTTAAAGGTCTCTACCTTTATGTGTAAATAATCCATAGATACTAATAGGTAGAATGATGATAATTACCAAATATGACTAAAATAATTATGTAGCCAAATGAAGCATTTCCATGATGCAATGCTAGAATGAAGGTTTTTTATGTACGTTTTAAACTTTCACACAGCAGTTTTTAATTTTTTTCCTTTTTGAGTGTAATTTCTTGTGGCTGTGAAATGCAAACTGGAAACCACATTTGGCTTCAGCTGATTGTGGAGAGCTTAGTTCTGCTGCCCAAAGCTCTGCTAATGCTGCAACATGTAGAAGTTGAGTATTTCCTTCAACCTCACTTTGCATGCAGGGAAACAGGAAATAATCCCCATGTTTAACCAGCGCTGTACACAAGAGGAATATTTTCAGGTATTGACTGTGGAAGAGCTCAAATGTTGCCTGGTGAAGATTTTTCTGCCCTTTTCTACTAAATTACATATATACCACTTGCTCCCTTCCAGCCTCTTCCATCTTGCCTTGCTCTTGTCTTGGCTCCTTTATCTATATAGTTCCAGTTCCTTATTCTTACTCAGGATCTTTTATTACCTGGTCCTAGTCTCTTCCTCCCTTTCTTGCCTTTGAAAAGATTTCTGTCTTTTATCTGCTTTCCTGTTGTATGAGGATAATACAGGTAATTTGATACCATTATTAGTAAAAGTGTCTGCTGTACTTGGCATAAGAGGGAAATAAAATCAACATGCCCCGGCAACTGATGATACTTATGGGAAATTATAATCTAAATTAAACAGTGTACTAAAACTTGCTGTTATTTCTAAAGAATCAGTTTCTATAGGTTCTGTCAGATTTCAAAAACAAACATTAGAAGCCCTGCATGTTCAATCTGTTTGGTTTTATGGCTTTTCTGCAGCCCGAGTGAAATGTATTCAGCTTAGCTGGTTTCTGTGCCATTCTGTCTAAACTTTCTTCCGGGCCAGAAAATTGATAAGTATCTGATAACCACTGCAGAGACAAAACAGAAACATAAAGATCATATGTTGTGTAATCATCCTGATTACTCTGAGCAGTACAATGCTGCAGGTTTCACTAATCAAGATTAATTGTGATCTAGGCTACCTCAACTGTCATGTAGAGTGGATTGTAATTAAATAAAAATATAATCATTTTAACATTGTGCCACTAATATGTATTTACAATAGGTAGTACTTTTGAAAAGACTCTTTCTCCATACAGTGATTAGGAAGCTGAGTTATATTTTCTAACTGCACATATGTTGTTAAAAGCTCATATTTCAGGCCATAAAGACTTATTATATTTGAGGTTGTACAGCAAAAGAAAAATGGTTTGTACATCTGTCTGCTATGTGAGACATTTAAACTGAAAAATCTGGAATGGTAGAGATGTATGGAAAGCCTCACTTGTGTGTGTATATATATATA
>WAAE01004275.1:0-39518 GCA_013400495.1 Nicator chloris | reverse complement strand
TGATCTGCACTGATGATGTTTTAAATCTGTTTGTTGTTTGTGTGTCAGGTGCATACAGTCAGAAGAAATTATTGTACAGTTTAGTTGTTATTTCAGCATGTAAGCAATTTTCTATCATAGCTTAATAACAGCAACCTTTTTTTTTTAATCAGAAAGCACATAGAAATTTTGTATGGTGAAAAATAGATAGCTACCACATTTTTCTTTCTTGCACGTGAACCTTTTGCACATTGTCAGAAAAATATTTTTTTGTCAAAAGTAACGGAAGTACAAACATTTACCCAATACAGCAGAGCACAGCACTAGTCACACTTTTCAACCTTCATAGAGAATACTGTTATTGTGAATGATTGAAGGAACTTTTCCAAACATGCGTGCTTTTGCTAATTTCAATGAAATTACTTTGCTTTGCACATTTCATAATTCGTTCACTGAAAATAAAAGAGCTCAAAGAAATACAATTCATATCAATATCACATGTAAACACAGCAAGTTTCACCCACTAAGGACATAACACAATACTTCAAATTATGTTTAAAGAAAAAACAGGAAGAGAAAATGAGCTGGTATGTGGTGGTAAATACAGATCTTCTGGATATAGCTACCAGGAAAAAGTTAAAACTACTAATATTGTATATTCAGTTTTGCATCAATATCTAAATAATCAGACACCCTGAACATTTTGTCCTTTATCTTGCTGTTAATTTTAGTCTTTCCTTTAATCGACTACAATCACCCATGGGATTTTGTCCAGGTTTTGAGGTTTTGTTCATCTAGCACTGAAATACTGAATTCTAATTCTAAGTTATATTCAGCACATATTTGTCTGAAACCTAACCCTTTTCTCACTTTTATTCCTCTCAAGGAATCCCAAAAAACCTGTTCCTTCAGCATTTTGTGTCAGCTCTCTATCTGAAAAACAAAAGTCAGAATCAGTGATATTGTTTATGGTCCTGAGAACTGTACTTGGCCTGCTTCACACCTGTAAGACAGAGACTTTGCTGAGAAAACAACTTGATTTTCGTTCACATCAAATTATTAAAGCACTTCTCTGGACTTTCTAGAAGATGACTTCTTACTATAAAAGCAAAAAGCCTTTACAGAAGCACAAACCAGAAGGAATGTGAACAAGAGAACCTATGTAGCAGTGGAAAGTTTAAAATCAGGGGTGCAGAGGAAAGTCGTAGTTGTTGGGGCTTTTTTCAGTTGTTCTCAAACAGATCTCTTTGAGTTTAATCTTTCATGCAATCATTAAAACTGTATTCACAGTCACAAGATCTGTAATCAGTTTTGTTTTTCAGAGTAAAGAACATTTTAGATCTTGTGATTAACTACAGCAAGAAAGAAATTTGACAACTGTCCAAAATTTATTTTCAATGTTCTTCTCTATTTGCTCTGACAAATAGTCCCAGATGAAAGTTGATTGACAATAGTAAGCCTACACATCTGGACTTCCATTCGCTGTAGCATTTCAAATTAGAATTTTACTTAGTGATGAAAAGATTGGATAATTCTAAAATTCTTCAAATGGAACCATTATTTGCAGTCTTACATAATATACTGGTGTTGAGTTTCAATTATTGCATAGGCACCAAAAATCCTTTAACCAGCAGCTTCTGGGTGACATCCAACCAGACTTCAAAAAATATCCAATCTTAAATGACTTCTTTTTTTTTGTTCATCTCCTTTTAATAATTACTTGCTTCCATGGGGAAAAACAAACGAACTTTCAGAAAAACTGTGAACAACATAGCCATGAGATACACAAACTGTTCTAAACGAAAAGGTTTGCAGCTGGGAGAGCAGTAGTAGGTACAAGTTTTTCTTTTAGATATAATATCTTTGATGTTAATTTTAGAGCTTGCAGTGTCTTTGATACTGTCTCCCCAAAGACATCTTTGAATTGCCTAGCAGCCCTCAGCAGCTAATTGCTTCTCTGAAAGCACTGCATCACCTGAAGAAGCTGACACAAAGAGAGTACGGAATAATGGCTTCAAAAGCAGTGTTTTGAACATGGTAATACTGTAGTGATGAATCACAAGATGGTACAGGCAGCTTGATAACAACCCATATTTGCTGGCAAGATTTTTGAATCTTAACTGTTGACTTAAGAAAAACCTCTCTTCATTTATAAAGGTCGATTTTATACTGACTGTGGGAAATTATTGTGAATGCCATGGCATAACCCTTCTTATTTCACTGGTCCTGATACAGACACTTACTTCACTAGTGTTGAGAATTTATCCAATACCAGACACTAAATATTATTTGTAATAAATGTTTAGGGAACTCAAGGCAAATTAATGGAAACCATTGTTTACATTAAATCTGCTACAGTTTGGACAACATTTGCATAAGCAATGAAGTCTGATATTTCTAGTGCTTAATACCTAAAGCAAGCTGCCTGTTTAAGAAGATCCCAGTCAGAGCTTCAGATTAGGATCGATGAAGTTATTCAGCATTTGGATGAGTAAACATAAACTGGGAGGAAAAGGACATTGAATTCTATTAAAACAGACCATGATCAATCACGAAATAACATTCCTAAGAGCAGCTCTCCGTGACTGATCTAACCTGCACAACCTGTCGCATAATCAAAGCTCAAACCACATGCTTTTTTTTTCCCATGATTGTTTTAAAGATCAGTGCTGTGAAAATGAGCTTTTGCATTTCATTCCAAATACTTCCCTGTTGAAGTCAAAAAGTATTTTCAAGGATCCTGTGGACAGTTAAGCAGAGATATGCAGTCAGAAGAAGAGGTATATAAAGACAGCTGATTTTACAATTTATTGTATTTATTTTAAATTCATAGCTTCATTTCTGTTTGCACATCCATCAAGGTTTTTCTTTTGGAGTTTGATCAATCAACAAGAGTGTGTTCACAGTAAAAATTTTAGGATGTCAAATTTCAATGTGTTGATATCTTGCTAGGTATGTATTTGTGGTGCTCTTTGGAGAAGATGGAATTGGCTTTCTTTAATTCATTTGTTTAGCAACTGGGACTCTATTCTGCTGACAATATAGTGATTCTTTAGTTTCTTGCTTTTCTTCTGAAGAAGAGGTATACATGTTAAATGCACCTATAAACACAGGTCACTGGCTTAAAGGCAGCTTGCATGTGTTCACAACCACAATGGGAGAAAGCACATATTATCTACTTAGCATTTCATTTTACTGCTGCAAAACTTCTGAAGTCTTCATTTAGTACATGTGGTATTTTTACTCAAATTATCTAGTGTTTAAAGTGAGCTTTACATGAACTACTTGTCTATAGCTTAAGAAAACAGTAATTTTTTCTTTTTCCATTTTAATCACTCTGATATATATATTAGGGAGGCACTTGACCTGATGTTACAAGGAGAAAGAGGCTCAGTTAAGGAGCCTTGTTAATTTGATAGGAAGATCTTTTCTTTCTGTTTCCTTTTCAAAAAGAATTTTTCTTTTCATATAGCAGTTTGCAAGCTAGGCTCAACATAATTATGGGTAAATTTCAAATTCAGGTTCAAATCTAGATTGCTTCTTGAAATATGTCTTCAGTTGATGCCAGCTCCTCTATTAAATTAGTTTCTCTGCCTCTTCTACATAATGTCAATATACATACATATTAGCAGACATTGAAATCTATGCCTTTTACTTTCACTTAGTACAAAAATTGCGATACAATTTTCTAACTTGGTGAAATCCCTGAAGCCCCACAACAGCATTTCTATCCCGTCCTAATTTCCCTCCTAACTTATAATGTCTACAGTGTTTCATCAATTTGTCTAGCTATTTATCTTTCCAACCCATTATTTATAAATACAGCATATTAATTTGGAAATACTACATTAACAAAGAAAAAGCAGTTAGAGGTGTCTCTGTTTAGTAACCTGCTAATTTGCTTCCTTAAATCTTTACCTGTTAGAGATCCTGTGAGACAAAAGGTGGTATCATTCATATTTATGACTCATAGCTTCATGAGCAGTTTATATACCATTTGTGCAGATGAATTTGTACATATGTTTTATGTATGCATGTTGCTTTTTCCAACAACTAATTGAATATAGCAAAATATCCATGTAGTTATGCCAAGATGTTGAAAATTTTCTCAGGAGACAGTATAGTGTTAAACCACAGATGCAGTTTTATAGCCACAGCTTGAATCCAGCTTGTGTTTGTCTTGCACATGTGTAGGGAAGAAGAAATGCACAGTCAGAAAGAAACAAAACAAGCAATGCCACCACACTCCCGCCCCCCAGGTCCCCCCCTAAAAACACACACAACCAAAGGCAAGGCAGCAAAATGTTAAACCTGTCAAAATAAGTTAATTAGTGATTTCTGCTTCAAAATCTTTGCACATCAGGGGGAAGCATACATTAAGACAACTGAGGTATTTGATGTTCTGAATATAGCCATGAACAGTCCTCATTAGCTAATTACATGAATGCAGGAAACAATTCCTCCTAAGTTATCTGGATGATATAAAGTGATCTGACAATTAGAGGATAGAAAATCATTAATTTATTTCCTGATGTAGTCTCCTTATTTAGCAACATTTCATCTCATAGACATGTTTTAAAATATTTTGAGGGATGGGATCTCAGTGATATGACTACCAGACAGCTAATCCCACTGAATTTAAAACATCATCTGGGAACATGATTAGTTTGGCACACTTGAGTTCTGATCAAGGTACACATGAGTTTTCTAAGTTGGTGACACTGAAAGTTGCGTATTAAAAACATTACATTCACAATTTAAAGAAAGAAATCAGAAATCTATCATCATTAGGTAAAAAGTGGTATAAATTCTAACTACTAAGCAAGAATAAACAGGTATTTTTTAGTTAAACTGCACAAAACCGTAGAACTGATACAGTTCTCAAAAGTAATTTTTTATATGACCACAAAACTATTTTTTTAATAGTAAAATAGACGTGCATATGGCTTGGTCAATTTTAGGTAGTATTTCCTATTATATCAAAAATCCAATTTCACTTGCATACAGGTAAGTGCATACAAGTATGCAAGTGAAAGTATGTTATGTTACAATAGCAAAGATGGATCACAATTTATCTAATTTAATTAATTCCAGCAGTACTTCTATTCAATGCATACTGAGCAGAGAATGACACTTCAAACAACACTGCTTTGTTAAAATATAGCAAACATGTCTTCTGTAATTGACAGCATAAAAAGTTTTGCACAATCTGCAAAATATATGGCATAATTTCAGTTTAGGATTAATTTACAGGCTATTTATTCCCCTATCATTGCCCTTTATGACCTTTGATACTTAGATAGGCCTACTGAATATTATCATTAATTGTAACAGTACATACCAAGTATTTTAAAGATTTTCAAAGTCCTTTTTTCATTCTTCCAATTTTATTTCACTATTTATAGGTAAACAGTGAAAGCAAATACAGCTAATGCAAATTATTATATTTCTGAGTGTGCTAGTGGGTTTTCCCTGATTTAAAGCAACAGTCTCTGGACTACTTTACAACCCCAGCAATTCAGTCTTCAGAAATGTGCACTAATCACTGCCAGCTCCAGGTCAGGTGGAATACTCCAAACATTCTTACGAAAAATTAAAACCTAACTATCTCAGTTTCTGAAGTGAAGAAAGCAAAATCTGCATTTCCCTTTCCCTTGAAAGTTCCATGTTCCTTGGAGTTAACAATTCAGAAAATATCTTTATTTCTTACAAGCACAAGTGACATATTTAGAGCCTTGAGCTGTCTACACAAATGGTTTCATGTCTTGAAAACATAGCTTGCATTAATTTATAGCCATATTACCACAGTTGAAGCACACAGTCAAATGCAGTTTTATGATGCAAGACTTCACCTCCAATTCTGTAGATACACTGCCAGTGAGACTGTCCAAATTATTTTAATGCCTGAAAAAATAGGCTCTATATACTGTAGCTTTTTTGGAAGAGTGCAGAATAAACAGTGGAAATTTTTATCAGAGAATGACCAAGATTAACAATCCTGTTGCCTAGAGTTTGCCTAAGTGTCAGACAAGAGTGTTCATGCTAACATACAAAACAGTAAGCTTCACCTCTTTCAAAACAAGTGTAGCTTTCTCACTATGCTCAGTTTCAGGTAGATTTTTTTTTTAATTATAAAGTATTTATTATTATTATTATTATTATTATTACTCTTTCCAATATTATTGTGTGTTACTGCTTTTGAATGTCTCACACTGCAAGTTGTTCCTCATATGCTGCTGTTTTAACATTATTCAGGTGCAAACTCAGGACAAACCACAGAGCATTCTGAGTTGGAAGGGATCCTCCAGGACTGCTGAGTCCAACTCATAAGAGAGTGGTCTGTAAAGGAATCAGACCCACAGCCTTGGTGCTATTAGTACCATGCTCTAACCAACTGAGCTCATCTCAGGGTCAATATGGCCTAATTCAGTTTTCTCTGCAACATAATTGGATACTCATGGAAATTATTACTATTATCATCTGTCTGGGACTTAAGTTGAAAGCAGACTCCAGAACCTCAGTAGCAATAAATTGGAATATTTTTGCCCTTGTTCATCACCAAACCCCCAACTGTACCGAGTCTGTGGGCCTGCAGTCTGTTTTGAAATAGATACAGTCTGTACAGACAATTCATACTTCTGAACACATCTGAATAGACAAGATATGCAAACTTAGGATGAATTCAATGGTGCCTTGATTTAGACTGAATTCTATGGCACCACGACAGATTTGGAAGAGGTTAGATTCTATTTAAGAACTTCTACCCAAACACTTTCTGCTAAAAAAACATTAAATACTCTCAATTATGTACTCTGCCCTGTGTATCCTAATAATCTTGCATCAGACATGATTGGTGATTAGGAAAGAGCTGCCTCTTATTTGCTTCAGCAATGTACTTTTCACATGAAGAATCCTTAATTTACCTGTGATGTCATACAGTGTTCATCATGTTTATGCAAGCAAGTAGACTCTACAGTGACAAAAAGCCGCTTGGCAGAAAATGCTTTGCTAGCCCATCATCTGGTCCTTGTTGTGATTTGTCAATAAAGACTGGCTTTTGCAGACAGATGTACAGAGACAACTACAACAGCTTTGTTCTTCATGGAAATGGATTACCTGAGTTTGTTTTTCATAACCATTGGGCATAGTTGTTTCCTCAGATGAACTTACAACACCCAAATATTTTAGAACAAATTTTGGCCTTGAAGTGTACTCATATTTTGTATATTCTAATGTCTTGCGTATACCTTCCATTACATACCTTCGATGCACGTATGTAATATTTTACACAATATAAGAGACAAACCTGAAGAACAGAAAATGTAAATACAGATATGCTCTTGTGAGGAGAAATGAGCAAACAAAAGTCCCATAAATCAAATGCTAATAAAAATTATGTAAATGAGCTACTGACTCACCAGAAAGTGTGATGTGCTAAGGCTGATCAGAAAAAAAAAAAAAAAAAAAAAANAAAAAAAAGAGAGAAAAGAAAAGTTAGGTGACAAAGAAAGATCTTTTCTTAATTTAATCTGAGGATTTAAATTTTCCAGAATTCATTCTTCAGAAAAAAGGCCACATTCTTAGTGAAGGCTTTAGTTTACTGAAACACAGAAATTTCTCTCCTTCTTTGTTCAAGATATGAATATGCAAAAATATTTTTGGAATAAAAAATACAAATTCCAAGGATCTCTCTAATAAATACAAAGTGAAAACGATTCATTTAAAAAAGAATTACAAAAACAACCCACACAGCTGTTTTCTAAGGAGTATAAAATATGACATCAATAATGAACAATTCTCTTTCTACTACCAGCATCCTTTCTGAGAAACGCTTTTGTAAATGCTCCCAAGAGAGAAGACTAAACTACTTAGTTTCACTTTAGGGAAATAAAAAATATAGAGAAGGATACAAGAAGACCACCTGACTTTTGCTTGTGAGGAAATCAAATCTCCACACAAGCAGTTTCAGACACTGGTCACAGTGCCGGTGTTTCTGAAAGCCCCCAAGGCAGCTGTGCTCTGGACAGCACCACTCTCCAGCCTGAGGAGGCAGCTCCCCGAGGCAGGGAACCACGGCTCTCAGAAAGTCTCCTTGTTTCACTCCGACCCTCAGAGGAAGAGTCTGAGGGCTGCTTGTGCTCCCTGCTCTCACCGGACCAACAGGCTGGACCTGTCCAGGGCTTCAGTCACTTGAGATTCTATTCTTGAGCCAGCTATAGCACTTATGCTTTCCCTCAACATCCCCCCAGAGCTCGTGCTACCACAGCAGGAGGGCAGGGAGATGGGAAAGTAAGATAACAAAGTTATTTCAGAGATCAGGTAAACAGTCAGGTAATGCTTTGAATTTTCATTTTGATTTTACTTTCAGCAGCTGGATTCATGCCCATTATTACTGTAGTTAACAATAGGGGAAGCCTTCTGAAGGAATTGTGGTTTGTTCAAATTAAAAGTGAGACAGGAACCGCTGTGCCCAGATCCCATGAACACCTGTGAACAAAAGAGAGTAGGCAGTTAAGGCACTATAGCTCTCTTCTTAAGCCCTATTAGCAGAAGCTGTAAGATAACACATGGTTTGTAGGGGTTTTTTTCCATTTCCTCAGTTTGAAGTGTCTTATTATTTCTTATTTTCCCCTTAATAAGTCTTTCCACTACAATGCTTTTATGATCTGACAGTAGAGTTTGCCCTGTCTCTGGTATTTTTGATTAATTCACTTCAGATGCACTCAAAGCCTTGAAACTCTGGAGCTGAGCGCAAGGCAGGATGCTACAGAAGTCTCATGCTAACTTTAGAACAAACTTACTCATCCCTTCTTCCTAGAAGTGAAACTCAACCTATCACTTTCAGCCAAATAAACCTCCTACAGGCAGAAATTTTATTGTATTATTTCCCCCTCCTTTTTAGACAGGGAGAATAAGAAATATATAGTTTTTAATCAGTATCACATGGTAACTATGTCTACCAAGGTGCATTGTGGTGACCTGTAACATTACACATCAGCGTAGCATAACAGTGTTACTGTGCAACATGTGAAATCCGGATTCTAGGTCTTCCTCCTATCAGTCAATTAATGGGCCACATGTAACCTCCAAACCCTCACTAGGTTGTTCTAAACATGGAGAAACAGTGTCAAAACACGTGTTTGGAGTATGATGCAGTTCAGTTCTCAATGCAGCAGACAATTTTTATGACATGTAACAAAGATCTTGAGCTACAAGGTTTTGCTTGACTACTTCATTGAAATGGGTTATTTTTTATCACTTATAGTAGGTTCACATAACAACTGGTCGAATTTATCTTTAGTGCAAAGCCAGTGGCTTGCATAGCTTTGCTCCAAGGATAAATTAGGAGACCTCTGACATGTACTGTCAGCAATAGCACCACAAAATTGTTGATTAAAATGAGAAAGAAAGTGCACTCACTGTGAACAGAGCTGAAATGCAGCAAGTAAGCACAAATAATGCTTGGAAAATAAATCTTACCAGTGCAATGGTCCGCTGACTATATAAGTTATTCTTGAATAATTTCTTCTTCCTAGCTAATGAAAAAAAAAAAAAAAAGCTATGCAGCTATATATATATACACATTTTTTTCTTACTTCATAATAGCAATCTCTGCAACTGAAAAGGAAAGCAATGTTTTTCCTTTGGTGGATTACAGAGCAATATATTTTTTTATCCTTATTAGAATTTTTCTATGACTTGGATATCTAATCTGTTCATGCATATTTATCCATTTTTAAAAATCAGCTAATGAAAATTGACTCTCACCTTGATTAAAAAGACCTTTCAGTATCTAAACTTATACTAATAAATATTAATCTGCATCCCAACAGGAAATCAAAACTGTCTCTAATATTTAATCTGGGTTCCCCCTTCTTTCTCTAATTGGTATTTTGCAGATATTTTATTCTGGTTTTTATTTTTTTTTTCTTAGCAGAGTGATAGCATAGCCTTCAAGCAGACAACTCAACTTCTCACTGGAAACGCATAGACTCTCAGTTTTGTAAACAACTCAAGTCTCACTTATAGCTTCTTAATTGATTTCATTTGTAGACTGTAAATGTTGTTTGCATGTTACTTCAAAAGGAAGAAGGATTTAAATGAAGTGACAAAAATAGGCTCAGCACTCTGCAAATCGAGGTCCTTCCTGCTTCCTAGCCAGCTTTTGTTTAGAATCCAGTGTTCTTTTTATGAGGTGTGCATTGAGTTCAGAAGGAATTTAACACTTTTGTGTGGGCTTATAGGAAAGATTCAGCATTATGCAAGGCTTCCCATGGAAATATTGCCACAGGCTAGATTTTGAAGGAGGAGCTGCCCACTTGGGTAGTAACTATTGCATTTGGTAGAATCTGTTGAAAACCAATATTTGCTCTTTACACTTCTCATAGGATACAATTTAAAATACTGAAAAATTTAGAATACCATTTGTAATGCTTAAAAACATTTAAAATGCAAATGAATATCTAGAAAAACAGAAGTCTTATCTTTCCATAAGTACATAAAGACCAAAATATAACAGGTACAAAGAGCAGAAAATTTAGGCAAGATCAACTATCACCCCTCCCAAAAAAAACAAACCTAGAGAATTAAAGAGGGCTAAGGATGCATAAACGTCAGTTATTTTGAGCTTCTGTGGGACTTCTCAATGGCAATAT
The DNA here is from genome assembly GCA_013400495.1 of Nicator chloris. Lineage (NCBI taxonomy): Eukaryota > Metazoa > Chordata > Aves > Passeriformes > Pycnonotidae > Nicator > Nicator chloris. Next base: position 28,884 of record WAAE01004275.1, on the reverse strand, counting down.
TTAATAAAAGTAACCTTTTGTCTATATTAAAATAAAATCTCCAAAAGCAATAGGGTATAATTACATCACATAAACAAAAGTGAGGCCATTCTTTGACATTGTCTTCTCTTTTTAGTGATCAGAAAGGAGATACATCTCATCTGACTTCTAGACACTGATATCTATACTAGCTTGTTTTCCTCCATTTCTTGTCAATAGAAAGAAACAAGTACTTCTAAATAGCAGAATTCATCCAACCTATTTTAGTTATCAACCTTAAAATGAGATGAATTTCACCTTGAAAAAGTCTGGCTTTTTCCATCGCCTACAATGAGAGCCTGGAAAACAAATGAGGTATTCAAATCTGTATTGTAGCTGCCTGAAGTTCAAAGAAATGCATCCATCCCTATATACAATCAGCAAGAAACCTAAACACAACCTCCTGTTTTCATTTATTCCTCTCATTATCCCTATTTTATGCAGCAAAAAAATACTGTTCTATTCTCATCACACCTGTACCAACAAAAAAATACAACCTATTTGCTGACAAAATTATGCTACATATGTCTCTTTTCAGCAAATTTAAAAAGATGTTCCAGGAAAGGAACATGAGTAGTGAGTGATCTTGCCTTTCTTCCTCCTCAGCAACAAAAGCAACATCAAAATGATACTGGAGATTTGAAACTTCACTGAATGCATGCAGCCACTTTTTTAAGAGGCCAGGTGAAGAGGTAGAAAGAAATGAAACCTGAATCCTAGTGGTTCCAAAAAGAAAGATCAAAATATTTGAAAGTGGGTGAAGAATGAATGAAGCAATTTCCTTTCATTTTATCTTACCCAATCATATTTTTCCTTTATCACTAAGGGGGAATTTTTGAAGTATATCTATATAAAATGTTTTCAAAATGTTCAACATTTGAATACCTTAACAGTATAAATTATAATAATCATTCTAAAGATTCTAAAGTGATCAATACAACAGATCTTTTATGTTTCCATCCCTTTTGTACACTGCTGGTGGGATTTTTATCGCATTTATGGAATGAGTTCACTTCTACCTATTGCTATGTATATCATTAGTATACTGTTCCACTAGCACAGTAATTGTTCAGACAAAAGGTGCCTGTTAGAGAGGCCTCTGATAGTGATCAGAATTTTCTGTACCTGCACAGAGAACAACTCAATGTAGAGAAAGAAAAGTAATAAAAACTGAACATTTTCTAACTTTCATTGATGTTTTAAAACATTAAATGCTTTCTAGTCATCTAAAAGTAATATATTTGTTCAGAAAAAAAGAAAACACAAAACAAAAAAAACCCACCTTTATAATGGTTTAATGGCAATGATATAATTAACACTAAATAAATAGCATCCTTAAATTAAGTTTTCAATTAATAAAAGAGTAAGTGGGTTCATAGCTCTTTCTAAATATGAACAATCAATGTGCCCTTCTTAATCAATCAATTATTACTTGTCTCCATCAGTATTCAATATATTTCTCTTGTTTACAAGCTATGGACTGACTTAAAGTACTTTGAAAGATGAAGGAAGGAGGGAAGGAAGGAAGGAAGGAAGGAAGGAAGGAAGGAAGGAAGGAAGGAAGGAAGGAAGGAAGGAAGGAAGGAAGGAAGGAAGGAAGGAAGGAAGGAAGGAAGGAATGACAGGTATCAAATTCATTCTAGGATGAAACTTCAGTTTCATTCTGTCAGGTTAATTAATTTATTTATTTTCTTCAGCAAATGAGGGTAGGGAGAGTGACAAAAGAATGTAGTAGGGATGGAAATAAAAGAAGGAATCTTTAAATTATCCCTACAATCTTTTTACAGATTTTTGGACAGTGGATGTAAAAAGCTACAGTGTTTAGTGTGCAATGATTTGTTAGGCTCATCCTTTTTATAGTTGAATCCCCTATCAAAATATTGTCGTATTTTTTGAGTTCAGTGGTGTGGTTTCTTTGCCTTATGGGTCCATATTCTGACCGTACTGTCTGCAGACTGCATACTCATGGTGATATTTCTCTCTCAAGCACTAAAAAAGTAATCTGTCACTGGCCGAACTTCCTAACAACACTAAAAGCCATAGTGTTTTAAGATAAATACTAAAGCAAAAAAAAAAAATAGATACATAATAATTTTAAATTATCTAATCTTATAGTCTTCATCCTATGAATTATAATATTGCTCAAAGTAATTAGAAGAAAATGGCTAAATTTTAGTATTCAGTAATCTAGAAAAAGAAGACTATATAAAAAATGTGTAGAATGAAGATCCTGTGTAGTTTATCATGAACAGAGTCTAGATTGTTGCACATGTTGCTACAGCAAAACCCTACAGGAAATATATACAGTGGAGTGAGGATGCAGCCAACAAAATGAATTAGGAAGGCTGGCATCTGATATTGAAATCTTCCCTTGGTAAAAGTTTAGTGGTATTTGCTGCTGGAGCTATTTCCAGGCTCCACAGGGAGATACAAATAAGGCCCAAGATGATAGTAAAACAAGGGATTTCTTTAGCTGCTGGTCACTTCAGGAAATGCTGCTGACAACATGCATACTGTGTCACAGTGCTTTAGAGCAATAGCTGGCAACAAAAGTGATCAGTTCATGATGAGCTGAGAATGGATAAATCAGTTGTCAAAAATGCTACTTATACAAAATACACTAATAAGACAATTACTCTAAAGTACATGAACAATTATTGTACATGAACAATCACTACTGTGTGTGCATAAGCAATTGTCTCTGCAAAGAATAAAAATGTCACTTCTCAATAACAGCTTTATTGATAAAAAATAGTCCAAAGAAGTTCCTGACAAAGAAAAATGTATGGCAGCCTTAAGTTTATAAGGGTAGAACTTGCAATTATAGGACAAGAAGGTGATATGGCCTTTCATTATCAGTTCCAAGTACTTCTCACCAAAAAAACTATTTTCAATGGCGCATAAGTTATTCAAATTATTCACAGTATCTTTCATATCATGTTGCTATTGAGGGCTGACTTATGAAAAATACTAACCAAAATACCATGACCATTTTCTAGAAAAAGACTAAGGCTTTTATTGAAAACTCAACAGGCTTCTTATGTTAGGATGACTTGCAGACAGCCTTTGTGTTAGACAGGTCTGTATCCCTTTTCCCTTGAAAATTTATTAGCAGAATTTATTCCCATCAATTTAGAAGTGAATTTCCCAGAGGCTTAACAGAGAGCCAGCAAATTAGATTCCATCTGCAGCAAGCATGATCCAAACTGTGCAAATTCACGACTTGTTGTCCAGCCTCATGCACTAAGAAAAAATGGGCTGGTCAGTTGTCTCATCTGAGGTTCAAACCCTACAGAAATATTTGGTCAATTGAATGTGAGGGCTAGATAGAGAGGCCTAAAATTGTAACAGGATAAAGCAATTAGTCTGCCTAGTAACAGAAAAAAGAAGAAACTTAAGTCTGGCATGTATATGCTATTTCTAGACTGGAAAGGAAATCCAATCTGACATACCAGGAAAGACACAAGGGATAAAGCTGTAATCATTGCAGCTGTTGGCTAACTGCTGCGTAATAGCCTTGGTCACCCAAACTCACTGAAATGCACAAAATTATAATTTAAAGGGTAAATATGTTCAAAGTAATAGACTTTGAAAATTGATTCAAGAAATCTTTGTGGAATAGTGATACAAGGAGCTTAATGCTGAATGTATGACCTATTCTAAAGCCTTCTAAAAAGACATACCTAGTCTTAGGTAAAAAAGAGTACCTAGACTATACAAGGTGCACAACCTATACCAGGCTCTACTGAAAAGAATGTTTTAAAAATGTGTTGCTTTTATTTTCTCTCAGGATGTGCTTTTCTGGTCACATTAACACATAATTAAAGGGTCACAGCTAAAAACGTTTTGCATTAAAGGGGAAATCAGCATGCACCTCAAATATCCAAGACAGCCAGGTGCTGACAGATTCATTAGGACATCTTTCCTCAGAATCAGTCTTACAGATCAAGAGTACATTGTAGGTTTTTTGGTTTTGTTTTTTAAGGCAGAGGCACCTTTAGACATCTGAAGAAGAGAGCAGATAATAATTGATGTGTGCTGGAGAGCATGATGTGCAAGCAGAGTGATTTATTAGCAATTAAAACTAAGGCAGGAAAGCATCAACTCAATTGTTTTCCTACAGAGGTTGAAAGAAAACCCCATAAAACATTAGAAACTGTTACTGATGATCTCTAGTGGCCTGCAAGAACAAATGGTCATTTGGTATTTTGTTATCTGCATTTCAATTTAAATTGGATGAATACAAGAAAACAGTGGTTATATAACTGAGCAAAGGCTGATCATTTAAAGCCTTTATTTCATTGCTGAAGAGCCCAGCTTGTGATGGGACTTGGAATGGCCTTTTCTTTGTTCCTTTAGAAAGGCTGAAAAAGCAGTAGCAGGGTTATAATGAAAACAATTCCAATCCAAACAGGAGAATGCTGCAAACTCACTAGTCTTTACAACAACAGCAACAATGAAAAAAGCAAGCTTTTTTTTACCAAAGGAAACAAAACTTGCATTTTCTTAGGAATGACAGCTTTCAGGTGCAGAATGTGAATGTTTACATAGTGCCACACAAAGCTTCCAGCTTCCTTAAGCCATGGAACTGATCTTCAATTACACAAACGTTTTAACTAGAAAGGAACAATGAAATTATTTATCAGTACTGGCCACTTTCTCTCACTTCACCTCCAGTAAGGCCCCAGAAAACTCACTGAAAGGGGTTTAGAGTGGTCCATGTACTCTGGGCTAGATGCACAGGAGCAATACAATATTCTCAAGAGATCTAAGCAAGACAAAAGTATACTGGCAAACTATAGAAATCAGGGAACTTTGGTAAAAGGTTTAGTGCAACATTCAATCAACATAAGCATATGTCACAGCATTAATCTGGACAATTCAACTCAGCAAACTTCAAACTCATCTGATATTAAGTTACTCAAAATATTCCAAGAGGGAATTAGAAGAGAGAAAGACAGAAAACATAAAGAAAAACACATATAACTGCCAATTTCTGGGTTCCAGCAGTGCTCACAAAGAAAGCCCAAGACCAAGGTAGGGTCAAAATGTGCCAGACTCATGCTCAGCCTTTAAAACCCCTGGGCCTTCATGGTCCCTCCCCCTCAGGTGGGACTTCTGGTCATTTGGCCACTCAGGAGGTGGGTGAGGAGAAAGTGGAGCCCTGACTCTGGAATGCCATGACTGGCAGCTCTGCGAGGCTGGGTGCAAGCTCTTGGGGCTGTTAGGGGAGGTCACTGCCTTGCCAGGACAAGGCCTGACCTGTCCCTGCCCACAGACATACACACACACACGCACACACACACTCATCCCAAAATATCTGGAGACGTCAATCCTTTCCAGCTCTGGCAACCTCCTCCTTCTACCTTCCTGTTTAATACAGCACCCTTAAAAATTCATTTAACACTAAAAATACAACACAGATCCCATTTCTCCTGAATGTATGTTGGTAGTGTGCTTGCCCAGTAGACCTAAGTGTAGCAAATGCAGCAAAAGCTGGCAGACAGAGTTCTTCTGCTGTAGTGTTTCACATGTACCCCAGTGGCATGTATTTAGAAGTCACAGCTGGCTTCCAGTAGGACACAGGTGAACAGAATTACATTGTCCAAAAGACACTGAAGAGACAGCTAGATATTTCCCTGTGCTCCAAATCAAAGAAAGAATTCCATATGAGCTTCATATTGTGGAGATTGAGGAGCTGTCATAAGAATCAACAATGACCCCACACATTCCACTAAACATGACAGAACATGTTTTTCTAGACTTCACCAACACAACTGCACTTAATTTCTGGGCTAAGGTTCACAGCCCTAGGAGGATCCATGAGATCCTTTACGGGACCTGCTAGAGTTTTCAAGAAAGGAGGGCTACGGTGTCAGACACTTCAGGTCCACTGTAACTGTAGAAGTAATTCATTACAATTTTAATCACACACAGTAAAGAAAGAAAAAAAAAAGCAACATACATTGTAAACTTAAAGTTCGCTTCACGTATGTTTGTCTATGAACAAACTGATATAGGTTAAAACAGATGGGGAGAAATGCATTACTCACTGTAAAACAGGGACAATGAACAACAGCTAAATTGCTGCCCAAAAGGACAATTCTATTCCCGTTTCCTCATCAGGTGCTCCAGGACAGCCCTACTCTGTGGCTGTCAGCTGTTTGATTAGACCATCTATCTCTAGTCCACATTTGATGAGCTCATCTATCAGTGCACTGCTGCTGGGAAAGGGCTGCTCTTACCTCTTTGTGTCCTTCCTCCTTCTTCCCTTCAGCCACCTTTTGAACCGACCTTCACATCTTGTAGCAGCCCCAGCATGTGCTGGATCCTTCACTGGGATGACTGCATCTACCTAGCCAACCATAAAAGTACTGCATGACTGCATCTTGGATCCCCAGATCATTTATCACTGGATTTAATGGAAATGCATGGTGAGGAAGAGGGAAAATGGATGTTGCATTTTTAATAACAACGATCTGTTTAACTTATTTTGGATGTATTTCATGATGATTTTAACTGTACATTCCTCATTAGTGGAGGTGTTTTCTGAAACTGTGTTTGAGTTGTTGACCTTTGGGATTTTTCTTTCTACTTTATTGTTTGAATATTTTAGTTGAATGTTTGAAGTTTGATGCATGAATGATAAGTTTATCCCTTCTTCCTTGTTTTAGTATGTTGATATTTGCTTCATTTCTCACTAATTAAATTATAGAAGGACAAGTAGTGTGTTGTTTCAGGCATGGCTTTTGCAAAGTTGTCTTCTGGCTGACCTTTTACCACCAATGACAAGTCATGTTCTGCTGTGAATGTTTGTTGGCACTATAGATTATCTCAGCCTTCATTTTCATTAAACATAAACAACATTCAAATTTTTAAACATATTTTAGAGATAAAACTTCATGGTTTTGTCAGTTCACAAAGATTTTTTTCCATCATTGTCCTAGAATTACATCTCACCATCCATCAGCTTTTTCATTGCGTTGTACCATATGCTCAAGTAAGTGCAACCGTGTCACATCATCTTGAAGTCCTTGTTATTTTCAATAATATATGGCAGAAATCTCTCCAAATTGAAAATCTTACCTTATTCCACACTGCTGAATTTATCCCATTTTAGAGCTCCTGTACTCACTCTGTACTGTTATTTATTGATTGTTATTCCTCTGCTTGCTGCTGCAGTAGTGACTCTTCAACACTGTGTTAAAAGAAACATTCAGAAGCCTCATCCTCACAGGCAGCCAGCAGCAGACTGCCAGACAGTTGTATATTTGTATTCACTGTACCACCCGTTCATAGAACTTTCATGTTCATTTACTTTCTTGGACATTATCACTTCACCCATTCCTGTACCTTCTGTCCTCTGTGCAGTCTGGATATGAACCATGCACTCCATGCAATTACAGTTTGCTGTACTGAACACTCCTTGAAAGGCAGAACAAGAGGTCACAGAAGAAAGAATTGCTCAGTCCTGTCTCCCTTACAGTCATTATCATTTTAAGATGTTTCTTCCTTATGTATTGGCACTAGAAAAGGCCAAATGTACATAATGTCTGGAGATAATTTGGATTCAGAATATGAGAGGAAGGACACCTTTAGGGTAATTGCATCAAATACTATTGCTTCTAGGCAGTTAACTTAAAATGTTTTAGATCTTTGGGATTTGTATAAACTGAAATTCAGAAGCACAAGAAATCAGTTTTCCAGTGAAACAATACAACCACTCCACATTTTATTTCCTTGCCATTTTTTAAAATCTTTCCCATATTTTAATGAGAGTTATGCACTTTATTCAGCATAATCAATAAAAAAAATCACTTCTTAAATCCTTATAAAATGTTACTGCTATTGCAGTTTCTGTATTAGATAGAAAGTCAGTGGAAGAACTCACCGGAAGACTGGAGGGAAAATAGTCTCTTTCTTCTTGATATCAGTAGGATATAATGGTTAGTGTTTGCAGCTCTTATACAAGACACAGACTTCAGATAAGAATAATCAATGCCTTCATAAAGAAAAGTATTTCAACCAATGGTAGCCATGCTCCTTCAGCAGATTTGGGGTGAAATAATATTAAAAGTTTTGTATCAGTCTCTCTTCGTCTTCATTTTAATTTTTCCCACATACCCACTTTAAAAGGTTTAATAACTTTAAAGTGCTTATCTGAGAACTAAAGAAAAACAAAGAATGATATGGGGTTTATTCCTGGATCCTGGATTCCTAGAACTGAAGATTTCAGATTCAGTTCTGAGGTGTCCCAAATATTTTGTGCTTTAAAGAAATCGCTTAATCTGTGTATGCAGTGTTCCACTTTAGATTATGCAGCTTTCAATCCACCAATATTATGGGATGATGAGCCTCATTGTCTCATCTAAATGCAAATAACAGTAAATAAACACACATAATAAACCAAAATATTCTAGGTAAGAACCTCTACTGATCTGTAAGGAACAGCCAGCAAAAAATAACCAGCATAAATCCACAACATTGGTAGATTTGGAAGAATTTGTGATGTCTAAGATGCAAGTTATAAGACACTTTGGAGATGAAATTGTGTATTTTATGTAAACCTAATTCCATTTTAATAATGAGTACAAGACTCCCTGCCTCAGAAGGGTGACAAGCAATTATGTCCCACATGCAGAACAATTTTCTCTCAACCCAAACAAGAAAACATCACATTATATATAGGGTTGTATCTCCACTTTCTTTTAAATTCTTTCTTCTTTCTGAAGTAGCAGGGCTCCTCTGACCTGTACATAACAGACACGGATAATTTTACACAATAGTTTTTGGTAATGCCACAGAGAGAAGCAAAGAAACGAACACAAAAATTAATAGTAACCTTTTCTCCAAGACTGAAACTGGGAAGAAAAAAAAATGAGAATTTTTTTCCTCACTTTGGAAGAGAAGGATAGGAAAGCTTGGCTAGCAAGTACACAGTATACTTTATTTGTTAATATACTTTCCCTTTGGAAAGGAGGTTTCACCTAACTATTGTGTAAATGGAGGTGGTTTAAATGAATTTCTATTAAATGTTCTTGAATTATGTACAGTTGCAGTTTTATCCACTATCAAAGAGAGTTCTATTAATCAGTTAAATTTTTCCAGTTTAATTTCTGACACAATAGAATATTTTTAAAAGTACTTACCCATTTCTCTTTAACTACAAATGCTTTGATTTAAACATTTAATTGTGTGGTATGGACCTGGAGCTGACTACAGAAGACTGTAGCTGCCATGATGGTGAAATAGGACACAAAACCAGCATCAGCCTTTAGGGTAAGTTCCTGTATATTTACATACAATATGTAAATATGTTTTGGCGTATGACTAGAGGTGACAGCGAACATCAACGCAGAAAAATCTGTGGAATGACCCACAAGGAGATCTAATCTCCAGTTTTTGGAAGGATAAGCCCCTAGGTACTACAAATAATTTGTATCAATTAATTTGATATTTCACAAGTGGTTCGGAAGTGTTTGTTTACTGCTAGCTGTTTATTTTATCCTTTATTTTTATCCACCTTGTGGATATCCACCTTTTCTTTCCATTTAAACCTGTTGTATTTGATTACTGCTGGGCAGTTGATGTTACTGGTCCTTTTACAGTGGGATACTCACACCCTCATTTTAATGTTCTCTGTAGAACTTAATTTGCAGCTCTCTTATTGTGTCTCGAAAAAACAGAACACACGTATTATTATCTTCTCCCTATTACCTATTTACTGAAGAGTTTCTATAGCTCCAACCAGACCTACACATGAAACTTGCTAAAACAGTAGGATTTCTGCCAGTCATGATCCTACATACCATTCCAAACAATGTCATGACCAGCCTGATCTCCCTGTTTAGTAGATGAGGCATGGGTAGATGAGGCAAAGACTGTTGAACTACTCAGATTTCAGTGAAGTGTTTGATACCATCTCCCACAGCATTTTCCTGAGAAGCTGACTGCTCAGGACTTGGATGTATTTACCCCTTGCTTGGGAGTAAAACTGGCTGGGTGGCTGGACCCAGAGAGTGGTGGTGAATGGAGTTACCCCTGGCTGGTGGCCTGTGACTAGTGGCATTCCTCAGTATTGGTGCTGCTCCTGTTTAACATCTTTATCAATGATCTGGGTGAGGGGGTTGAATGCACCTTCGGTAAGTTTGTAGCTGACACCAAAGTGGGCAGGGGAGTTGACCTTCTAGAGGGTAGGAAGGTTCTACAGAGAGATCTGGACAGGCTGGATCAATGGGATAAGGACAACTGCATGAAGTTCAAGCAAGGAGAAATGTTGGGTCCTGCACTTGGAATGCAATAACCCCAGGCATCACTGCAGGCTTGAGAAGGAGTGGCTGAGAGCTGCTCAGCAGAAAGGGATTTGGAGGTGCTAGCTCACAGATGACAGGATATGAGCCAGCTTGCCAAGGTGGCCAAGAAGGCCAATGGCATCCTGGTCTGTATCAGCAATAGTGTGGCCAGCAGAACCAGGGCAGTGATTTGTGCTGGTTAGGCCACACCTCAAATCCTGTTTGGACATCCTCATTGCAAATCAGGTTTGGACTCCTCATTGCTCTCTGCAGCTACCTGAAAGGAGGTTGTAGGAAGGTGGGAGTCAATCTCTTCTGCCATGTTTCAAGTGAAAGGACAAAAAGAAACAGCCCTAAGTTGTGCCACAAGAGGTTTAGATTAGTTATTGAAAAAAAAAAAACCAAAACACTGAAAGAGTGGTTAGACAATGGAATAAGCCTCATCACTTACATTTAAGTTATAACTATATAAATAAGTTGCCCAGGGCAGAGGTGTAGGGTCTCTGGAACTGCTCAAGAGGCATCAGGGTTGCTGTGCCAGCTGCAGGTTGAGCCCTGGGTGACAGGACCCCAGGCAAGAGGCCTGAACTGGCACCAACCCTGTGCTAACAAAGGACATGGGGACCTGTGGTGCTGTCCAGGTGAGGGAACACTCAGACACACAGCACAAGCCAAGAACTACACACTGTCATATGCTTGCACTGTGAGGGTATAAAAGACCAGGATTTCCTTTGTTCCTGTTTAGTAGTAATGATTTCACAAAGCATGAAGAGGAATTCTAAACTTCTCAGGATTTTTGAGTTTAAAAATTTATTAATTGTTAAAATTAAAAAAAAAAAATTATGAGTGAGTAGAAAAAAAAATTACAAATTACAGGTTGAACATTCATACCACCAGATAAAGACGATATTTAGAATTATTAGTTCAGAGTAAAACCTACGAAAAAAATAAGTTTTTGTAAAGTCCAGTAAGCTTTAAACATAGCAATAAATAAATAAATGTGGCAAAATTTTTACTGTTGAATTTCAAAAGCACCTTTCATATGAACAACTTACAGAACATCTTGAGACAAAATGACAAAACAAGTAACCACTATGATTCTTGGGGCTGTCCTGTATGTGGTCAGGAGCTGGACTTTGATAATCCCTGATGGTTCCTTGCAGCTTGGGATAGTCAATGATTCTGTGATTCTATGATTCTATGATCATTACCAGTTAACACATCTCTGTCCAACTATGCAGTCAGCTGCCTTATGTGCACATCAACATAATTTTTTGGACAAAAAAAGGCGGGTTTTGGCAGCAATTTTCACTTTATAAAAATGGAGCCTAAGGAAAGCATTCTTATGAATTTTAAAGAACAATAGAAATTACTAATATTACTCATTGAAAAAAATTAAATGCCTCTAAATGGAGGAAAATATATCTATTCTCCTAATATTTGCCATTTCATTTTTGAAGTGGAGGACATTTTCTTGCAGTAAATGTCAGTGCAAGCTTTGAGAAAATATTTCATGTACTTATTTGGACTTTTTAATTGAGTCTGATTTACTTACAGGTATTTTTCCACTCAAATGGACAAGCAAGGTGTTACTAGCTGAAATATATTTCAAACCAATGGATTTTTAAAAAATGCTAAGGATGATTGATTTAGAGCAATCCCAATCTGAAAGCAGAAATGTATGTAATCTTTCAAATCAAATAGGCTTAAATTTCATATACGAAAAAAGTTTCAAAGGAATTGTTTACAAAAAAGAGTTATTTGTAGAAATTACATTGGAGAAGAAAGCTGAATAATATCATTAGAGCAATATCTTTGGAAATACAATTTGCAAAGAAAATGAGGCAAGACATTCAGTATGAATATTTCATTACATTCAATTGAAAATTCAGTTTTAAAATAAGCTGAAACATCAAGACTTTCTCTATTTTTGAGAGGCTGAGTAGAACATATTCTTTCTGTTTGTGAAAGTTTATAAACAAACAGAGAATATCCATGTACACACAAAGATCCTACCAAAACCCCAGCCTGGGAAGCTTAACATCAGCTTCAGCTACACTCGGTAAGAATTCACATTTCACAGACATTTTCTTGCCTAAATGTCAGCAGTATGCACACTTATTAAACAAACTGTCAACAACTGAAAAGGGTTTGCTCTGGCTGAATGTCATCTGCAAGTTGTTAGGAGTCTAATCTCACCATCTGACAAATGTTAATGGTTTAGCAAGGCAGCAGATCCATTCAAAAAGAAATGTTCTTCATGAACACAGAAAGTAGAAATGGCACCTTACTGGAAAAACTGTTATTATGACTTGCTTATGCAACAGCAATTTCAATCAGTCTTTATAAATCTATGTCTGATGTAGACATTTACATTTCTCTTATTTTGCACATCCACCTGTATGAAGATTCCTCAATCATTCATATTCATGTGCACTGAAGAAATAAAGTTTAAAAAAACCAACCAAAAAAAAAAGAAAATTATAGTTCCTGAGCTGGAGAAATTAAATCAGTGGGTTTGCTTTTCAGCTCTAATTCACATCTTCAGGCAAACTGAAGTAAATGACAACTGCTGTCCACTGAAGGGTGAAGAAGGCGAAAGCACAGCTTTTCACCGCTCCTATTAAATTCAGCGTAAATCCCTTGTTATTTTTCCCGAGGAAGTCTCCGTAGTTCTGTAACACCCTGGTTCTTTACTTTCCTTCTTCACAGAACTTGTTTTTAAATGAAGGGCTATTTCTTACAAATCTTACGGATAAAACCAAACTTGAATATATTATTATTATTGAAAGACAGACTCATTACCCTGGGAAGGGATGAAATGGAAGAAAAGAGTATTAGAACCATAAAATCATAAATGGTTTGTGTTGGAAGGAATCTTCAAAGGTCATCTAGTTCCAAGGCTTTATTGAAATTTTATAGCTTAATTCAACCTGTTTAGCTTTTTTTTGCTATTGGCCATCTACCTCCTATATTTTCTATTTTCAATTCTTTGGTAGGTGGAGGTTTTTTTCTTCTTTTTAAATATCACTATAGAGACACAGAAGAGTGTTTTATGTACTCTGTGTGGAGTTAAGAAGACACTTCACTTGAACAATCAGTAGCCTTTGGCCTAGAATACCTTTTGGCAATTTTCTTTTCTTCTTTCTATAGTATTAGTCATTTTATAGGCTCAGATTGATCCAAATCAAAACTAAACTGCTTATATTAGCTAAGCAGAGATCATTATAAACTTCACATACGAATTTTTCATTGTGTGCTGTCATCACTGTACCTGTGGACAAGATTACTAAGGTGCTGTAGAGTCGTTCTCTCAGACACAGGGGATTTTTTTCTGTGTTAAAGTTTAGTAGCTTCTTGCAATATTTTACTAAGTGGTCAAATTTGGAAGATGAGGCATTGTTTTATTTAACCAAGCAAATGCTAGCATTATCTTATAAAAGAGAATTGCTGCAATAAATGAAAAAAATGTTTTCATAATTAAATTAAAAGGATTTATTCGTTAAAGAATTAGTGTCCATTGGAGAGAATATACTAAAATGCAAGTTTCATTTCATGAAAGTAACCACAGGTTGTGATCAGGGTTACTTTCAGAGATTTTAAGTATTTCAATGGACTTTTCAGAGTAACAAAATGTATCAAATTTGGCAAAAATAACTTCCCAAACTGTATTACTGGTCACAGGATCTCGCTTTTTTTTTTCCTACAGGTTTTCCGTGAATTTATTATCTTTATCTTAAAATAGATTAGGATCTGTATTATCTTATTTTAAAAGCTATTTTAGAATTTCACTTCTCTGATAGTCAGAAAACCTCTAATCCTGATCCATACAACCATGCCACGGTACTTAATGCATTCATAAAAATAGTCATATCCTTCATGACATTCAGGTTAGGATAAGGATTCAGAATTCTCTTAACTGATGATAGAAAACGGTGGCAGTGTAACTGATAATGTAATGCAAACGCTCTCCACTGCAGAAGTCTCCCTTCAGAATGACTGCTGTTAGATTTCTCCGCCAAATACTCACCTAGATGATATTTTGGATTCATTACAGTAACTAGCAAAAAAAAAACTCACAAAAGTTCAGCTTCACAAAGGCTCTCAGATCACGATACCTTGAACTGATGTAATTCCTTTTAGGTAACACGATAGACAGAAGTCGAGTTAAACATATGGTTTCTTTATTCTTATTCCCATAAAAATATGTAAAAGCATATATTTTATTAAATTAAGTAAATAATGTTTTCAGAATGACTACGCTGAAAAGTTTAATCTTGAACTGGAGAGTTCTAGAGATTTAAAGATAAAGAAGCAAAAGTTATATACAATATAGAAGCTTGTGTCCTAAGGAGAGGAAGGGGACCATTAAGCAAAGAGGGGCTATCTAGATGAATCATCCCTTCGTAAACAATAGAAAGAAGAAATAAATACTTTAGGAGACCATGTCTGACACCAAGGAAACTGTGTAACAAGAAGGCCTTTCCAACGATGTCTGTCCAAGAACATTTTTTTAATGCAAGAAATGGTGGTAAAAAACAAACAAACAAACAAACAAACAAAAACCAAACAAACCAACAAAACTCCCACAAACCACAAAAACCTGAAACTAATCCATACTGACATACAGACTAAATAGAAGCTCAAAAATTAATGTCAATTTTCAGTAAGTAGGTAAGATATAACAGTAATTATTTCCCTAGTAGGAACTATGAAAACAAAAATGTCTACAGCAGAGTTGGAAGTAATTTATAACTTGGTCTTGAGGGAAAGAGGATCAGATAACCACTATTCCAAAACAGTGGTGGCTAAAAACCCAGCCTGTGTTACAAAATTTAAAACAGCTATGGAACAATCTCTTCTGGAGCATCCAAGAACTGTGAAACAGCAAACATGGTATTTATTCACACAACCAGAAAAAGGGGTAGACAATTATAGATCTCTGATGGAATGTAAATCTATGCAGTTTTACAAGAGTTTGTGAAAAAGATACTAATCAAGGGCATAGAGAAAGAAAATGTCGTAAAATAAAACATCATTTTTATCAGAGGTCAGAGTTTACGATATCAGACTAACCTAACCTCTCTTTTTCATAAGATAATTCACCTTTTAATCAATAAGAATGCAGTAAACATCTAGCTAGATACAAGTAAATCTCTTCATTCAGCATCTCAGGAGAATTTTTCCTGTAAAGTGACAAAATGCAGTTATTAATACAGAACCAATAAGATGGTGCATCATGTGTCCTTGGACACGTGCTGGAAGCTGGGGGCTGCAGGGCCAGCCTCAGTGAGGGGAGGCTGGAGCCACAACCTGCCAGCCAGTGCAGACAGCGCTGTCAGACCCACTGCAGCACACAGGTGAGCCCTCAGACAAGCTGATGGCACCTGTGGGAAAGCATATTTAAGGATAAAAACATTTCACAACAGCTGTGAGAGAGAGGGGGAGAGGAGTGAGAAAAGAAAAAGAAAAAAAAAAAAAGTGAGACAGACTACCTTGCAGACACCAAGGTCATTTAAGGAAGGAGATGAGATGCTCCAGACACTGGAGCAGAGATTCCCCTGCAGCCCCTGGTGAAGACCACGATGAGGCAGACCGGGGAGGTTTGCAATGTGGCAGGTATCCACATGCAGCCTATGGAGAACCATATGGCAAAGCTGGTGGGCATGCCCTGAGGGAAGATACCTGTGGAAAACCCTCACCGGCACAGGTTTTCTGATAGAAGCTGTGGCCTGTGGAAGACCCATGCTGGAGCAGGTGAAAAGGAGGAAAATGCAGCAGAGAGGAGTTGTTAAGATTCCGTTCCCATTTCCCTGAGCCAGGGAGATAGATGATAGGAAAATACGGAAATGAAACAGAGCCTAAGAATAGTATGTGGCAAGGGTGTTTTAGTTTTTGTTCTCTTTTCATGGCATTCCTCTCAAATTTTCTTTGGTAATATATTAAATTAATTTCTCCAAATTGAGATTATTTTGCCTGTGATGGTAATTGATGAATGAACTCTGTTTATACCTCTACCAACAATCCTTTCCACCTAAACCGACAAAATGTAGTGAGTGATATGGAAAGGCTAGTTATTACAGTAATGGAGTTGGGAGGGTCAATTTGACACACACCCCTCACCCACCACCCCCATTTCCACTAGTTACTTCCTTGCAGTGTGCGCCCATGATGTTGTAGATGAAAAGGTCAGAAGATGCAGCCTCTGTTGAAGAGATGACCCAAATGTGATTGTCCCTAGTATAACAGAATGGGAATGAGACGTAGACACACAGTTTTACAATTGGGTCATTAGGGAACAGTGACAAGACGTGCATCTTTTGGTCCTGTTACTTTATTTTCTGCTTTTACTTTCTCCTCTCTGAATGCACCTCGTTCCTCCTCTGTGATTAATTTCCATCCTCTTTATCCTACTGAGCAGAAAGATTCATGCTAGGGGAAAGCACCTTGTGGGAAGACCAAGTTTTCATAACTGAAGAGAAAATCTGGGCTTCTATCCCAGTTGTTGTAATAGCAGTTGCTATGGTGACACACAGGTTGCAACAGTGGCTCTGATTCTCCCTCACGATTTCGAGCTCTATTTGCTGCATCTGTGAATGTTTTTTGATGAGGTTTCTTTAGGGAATCTCTGTGAGGCCTTAAGCTCTTCATTTTCTCTTACCCATTTTTATGGATAGATTATATCAGTCCCGACTCAAGTTAAAAATCAAGGCATGAGGCAAAGGCACTTACTAATTCCTCTCAGATGATTACTATTGGTAGATTTGGCTACCCTATAATCAAGGAACAGGGGAAGCTCAAGAGGAGTTGTGAATAGTCTCCAAACTAACCTTACTCTGTTTGCTTTACACTGAAGGCAGGCAGTGGGGACTTCTACACACCCTGGTTTGGCTCTGCATATATGAAAAGGAATCTCAATCTGTTAGTATTTAGAATAACATAGTAATAGACCAGATGATTATGCAGGACTTGAAAGGTGTTACTGTATTAGGTCTACATCAAAGCAAGGGAAAAATAGCTATTTCTATCCTTTGCCATGAATACCCCATTATCTTCCCACCCACTTTTAGGTTAAGCAGCAGACAAGGAGATTTGATCACTGATTTGCAACAACTCCATTGTTCAGACAGCCTTACATACTACAGTGCAGAAAAGAAGTTCAATTCCTGTACAAACAGGGTACATGCTTC
Source organism: Nicator chloris (assembly GCA_013400495.1). Taxonomy (NCBI): domain Eukaryota; kingdom Metazoa; phylum Chordata; class Aves; order Passeriformes; family Pycnonotidae; genus Nicator; species Nicator chloris. Next base: position 11,384 of record WAAE01004275.1, on the reverse strand, counting down.
TGGGTGCAGCCCCGAGATATTACTGGACCAAAAAGAGAAGATAACAGACTTGGGTTTTAATCCATGTTTATCCTGCTTACGAATCCCATAAGTAAAAGCAAGTTGTTAATGTTACATTGCAGCAATGTTTCCAGCTCCATCTAAAATGTTTTAAATGCCAGTTTACTACTTCCGTCAACCAGTTTTTCCCTGTAACAGCCAATAACAGAGCAACGCATTTCATCAAGTATCTTCTCTAAATAGCTTTTACTTAAATACATAAGGGGACACTTGCTCTCTCCTGCTGATTTCTGGCACTTGTGCGTGCAACTTGGTTTACCCTTTGTGTGCTCCTTTTTAATGAGCTTTCAAGCTGTCCTCAACAGGTTATGCAGCCAGTGTCCAAAAACACTTCTAGTTTTATGATCTACCAGCTACTCTAACATCTACTGTACAGTTGAAGAGATGCATTCTTCTTCCCAATTCATGTGGGTTTTTTTCCAGGGTGTATCTGCCAATGCCTCAATCTTGACCATGAACTGGAAAAGCTGATGGGAGCTTTATTCAAATCCCTGATGATTTCTCTGAGTAATTTATTTTTTTATGCATGTTTCAGCATGATCCAGATTGTTCTTTACGTACCTACTTCTTCCTACAGCTCTCCCAACTGCTCTCTGAGTAACTTTACTGATAAGAAGACTTATAAAATCCAATTTAATTTCAAATAAAAATTAAACAATTCAGAGTGAAAGAAGAAGGGGAAGTCAGATTTTTATTAAAGCTTTTTTTTTTCCTGGTTTATCTGCTGTTATCCTTTATTTTTATTCTGGTTAAATTACAAAAATACAAAAGATCAAGTTAGAAATGCAATATTTGGATTTGAAAATTAATTTCAGTTTTTCAAATATTGCTAGCTTTTGTTTTCTCTTTTCCTCTGTAAGCAGATATGGTTCCTGCAAAGTGTTATGGTTTCAGTAGAAGAGTTTTGGAGTGGCTAACTTTCTAACAAAGTTTTTGTGATTACACCTTTGTACTACACATATTCTTCCTACACCTGTGATTGAAATAAAATAGCAGCTCTAGGTAGAATTGCTTAATTGAATCTCTATTATTTTCTTGTTCTTACTTCTTTTTATAATTTCAAATCATAGTCTCATGTTAATCTGAATTCTCTTGAAAGTGAAAAATACATAATTGTTTTATAAACCAGTTTTCTTTTTTCCACTTAGGTATTTGTATGACCTCTAGATTGATGATATGACAGCATCTTTCTAGCTCTACACAGTCATTAGAAAGGAAATTCAACTATAATTTCAGTCAACTTTAGGCTACCACTGAATAAAAATGTGGTCTTCTGTAAAACATGCCTTGCAACAAATTGGATGTGACAAGCAGGGAAGATCAGTAGATTACAGTTCTGAAACTGTAAGAAGAATGGTTATACTCTAACCTATGCTTGTAACAGACTTTACCAGGACAATAGAGGAGTGAAGTATAATTTTCTATTCTTTTCACTGTCTTTGTCCAGTAGAGGAATCATTAAAAGTATAATTCCTAACAGTATCATGTCAAGCAAATCAGAATATCATAATAGGAAAGTACCTTGGCCTTTTCACTTCTTTGCAATTTGATTGGCTTGTCATTATACTCCTTCCTAATATTTGAGTGAAGCTGTAAACAGGTAAAGAGCTACAGTGCCAGCTAACCATGAAACTGAACGGGTCAATGCATCATGACACTTAACATCCTATTCGTTCATTTTTCTCTTGCAGTACAAGTGCTGAAACAGAAACTGTAAGAGACAGGTATTTTTCCCTTTTTTCATTAATTGGATCATAGGTAAAATTGTGGTTTAGCTTTTCTTCAGATTCAGAACAACTGATCCCTGATTTCTTTTCACCAAGGAAACTGAATGAATGCAATCAATCTAGCTATTACTTTTATTGCCCTCTGTGATTAGAAAATAAACATGCTAGGTTTAGTTAATATTTGTCTTCATCTAGCACATACAAATTTTATTTATAAACAAAATAGCATTCTACATAGCACAATCTTTCCCATGCTCTTCAAAGCCAGAGGATTCTTCTTTAATCCATGCTATATCACAGAGTGATTTAAGAGACTTCTACTATCTAATTTAATTTTTCATTACTTTATCATGTCCAAAGGGGTGATAGGGATGCTCCAAAAGATGGAGAAAGCTAATAGACTCTTAACCTCTGAATTTTCACTGATTTAAATGTGCACACAGCTTCAATCACAAAGCTGATGACTATTGTTGCCAAAGAATATTAAAGGCTTAATTGTGGAATATATTTCATATGTAACAGAAAGCAAGGAATAATGAAAGCTACAAAATGCCTTATCCAGAGATACGACTGTGATTCTCTATTGATAAATGTATATTTGTATATACCTCATTGATTTGAAGTACAATTTTTATCTGTGTGGATGATAGAAAATAATGAGTTTTTCTCCTCAAATTAGCCAAGGCACAAAACTTAATATTTGTGTTTCCATTATGTTAGAGAAGAATAAACAATATGGGATCCCATACAAAGTTAACACTTGAGAAGTTTTTAATACATTTCAGTCAGGAGAGTGAATTTTTGCTGTTTCAGTACTCTGTATCATGTGAAAACACTGGGCTTTTGTCTCTACTAAGTACAGATTTCAAAATCCATGAGAAAACTACAGAAATCTCTTGCACATGTTAAACTATTAATACTTCCCAAATTTAATAAAATATTTTAAAATATATCTTCTCAAGATTGAGAGGACTACAATGAATATTTATTTTTCTGATTTTCAGTACTTATTATAAACATGGCTAAGAATGCCTAAATAACCACACATTTCATAAAAGACAGAGTTCTGCTCCTTCTCCTTCAAAATAATTGCAAAATACTTTTTGACTGAAACAGACACAGGTACAAGTATCACTATGGCTTATTGGAAAGTAGAAGTCAATTTACATTGAGAATTTAGTGAACTGTCTTATGATATTCTATGTCTGCTGAGTTACTAAACTAAGCTTCCTGCATGAATTGATGAAGGTTAATGTGGTTCCACAAAAAAAAATACTTTAAAGTAGGCAATGACATTGCTATGAATTTGGTATAAAATATTGCTCCCAGGCATAGAGCCAGATTTGAAGCTAGAGCAGACCTTCTGCTAAATTAGAACACCTTATGTGTGTTCTGAACAGAATTGCTGACACAACCTTGATCAAAACAGGCTGAAATGCATGGCTTTAATAGAGTTGTGCAATCGTTTCCATTAGCATAAATGTCTTCTGCAACACAAGCAAAACAAAACTCTCCATTTACTGAACACAGCAAAGTTTGTGTGTTTTTATCATCTCTGATTTATGAAAGAATAGATCACAGTAAAATCAGCAGGCTTTCCAAAAGAAATAAAGTGTTTCAGCAAATGACTTCTAAAAATTAAAACCTCAACTCGAACTCAGATTACCAACTCATAGTCATGATTTAATCAAGAACTTAAAAATGCATCTAACAAGTTTCACGTGACTGGCTATAAAACATCAGCTTTCCTCTGTCTTCTCTTCTGTGGATCTTATTCCTCGTGAAGGACTGAAAATACTTGGTTTGTTAAAGTCTACTTAGCAGAGATACAGATGCAGACACAGAGTAGTGCACAAACTTAACCTAACTGGGACTTCAGGTATCGTAACTATAGCCTGAGGGAAGAAAAAGAAATGCTCAACAGTGGAAGTACAAAGGCATATCATTAGCAAAATTGCCACTGCAACCTAAATTAAGGCCTCTTTCCAGAAGCCCACTTTTGAGAGATGGGAGAAAGCAACAAATCTAAGATTCCCTGAACCACTTCCATCATCCTGGACTCATGGACTTTTGTTTATTCCAGGTAGATTAATTTATTCCTTCTATGATTCCACCAGCTTTCCCTTCATCTGGGAATAGGCAGGCTGTGAACCTGTTGGTGCTCTCAGAGTTCTCTGAAAGCTGCCTTTGCACTTTGGAGGTTTAATTCTAGCCCTGTGGTGTTTTTTTTTGGTAAAGCAAATTTTCCCTTGCCTCCAACCCTGCCTGCATGCAGGATGGCTGCATGGACAGAAATTGGACAGAAATACAACTTGAGCAATATATATAGACCACATTCACTCTTCAAGGCATTTCTGCTCATATTTCTGAGCTTCCAAGATAGGTAAAAAACTTAAATCCTTCACATGTGGCATAAGGGATACTGCGTTAGATAGGATTAGACAGCTAATCAGGGTTTCAGAAGAGGAACTTTGTTTTCTGATGGGATATTTAAATATCTAAATCTTTTTTTCCAGACCTGTCTCTTAGCTTATGTATTCCCTCTTGTTGGGGGTTAGATTTGTTTCCTTTTTTAATGTAGAATTCTTTCCCATAAGTTGCTAGGAAACTAACTACTGGCTACTTATGAGTACTTGGCCAAAACAAAAGAAGTGGCCAAAAGTTGAGAGGGAGAAGATAGTGTGGGTTTTGGGGGCAGGGAACCAACAGGCTGGGTATAGGCAGTGCCTCTCTGGCCCTCAGCAAGGACAGAGGATGGCAAGGCTGCTTTTGCTTGCTGCGAGAGGAGTTCAGAGTCACCTCTGATTCCAGCCTAGGGAAGCCAGGTATTGATATAAATAAACAGGGCCGAAGCATGTATTAAAAATTCAGCTCTTTATTAAAAAGATCAGCTGTATGGGAAGTTCGGCGGGGTGCATCCAAAAACTCAGTTCTTTCTCGAAGAAATCAGCTGTGCAGGATGCCCAACAGGGTGCGCACAAGAGTCCAGTCTTCTGTTGAAGAAGTGACCTGAAACCAGGGAGGTACGCTGCTGTAGCTTCCACTGGCCACTCAGGAGAGAAGGCAAGCAGATCTGCCACTAGAGTGCAATGCACCAGAGGTCTCTGTCCCTAAGCAAGTGCCGAAGGAGGTTGCTTTGTCTCCGTCCCCTGCCGAGGGTTCCCCGCTCCTCCAGCTCCCCACAAGTCATGGCAAAAACCCGAGCCAGGACCAGGAGTGGGTCTACCCCTTCTTCAACCCAGGGCGCTGATTAAGTCTCTCAAATATGTATCAGTTTGTGGGGGGACGGGGTCCTCTTCTCTAAAACAGTCCCATGATACTTTGAGCCCTTCTCATCTGCATGTGTCCCATTTCTCTCCACCTCAGATGCTAATTCAGACATGTCTGGACTTGCCCCTTTCATTGCCCGCGACCGCCTGTCCGGCTGCCCCATTCCTCTTCCTGCCGCCAGCCCCAGCCACGCCTGCTGAGCTCCAGGCAGAGCCGCATGCCACACTGCGGCTGCCGTGGCCGTCCTGCCACGGCCCCAGGGGGAGGAGGAGGTGGCAGCACGCCCACGCCACCGGGCACCACCGCTGCTCCTGGTTCTGGGGCCGACAGCAAGAACGGAACGGGGCACGGCCGTGGCAGGTGGGGGCTGAGAGAGTGGGGCACAGGCACTGTGGGAGTGGGAGGGGCAGCCCCAGCAGGCCCATGGTGTGGGCGCTCCCAGCAGGCCTGGGCGAGGGGCAAGGCCAGGCTCGCCGCTCCACGCGGCGGCCCGCTGCTCTGCATGGGGCTCCATGTGGACCAAGGAGAGGGTCAGAGCGCCGCGGCCGCGCCTCACGTCAGCTCCCCTCGTGGAGCACAACGGGGCGGTGCCCTACGGGACACCCCAGGGCCGCAGGCACTAGACATTGGAGGAGGTCCTTACTGAGGCATGTGTCCCACTGGGCACCCACGCCATGGATGTGCACTGCAGCCCACAGAGCGAACACATCTCCCCATCTGTGCAAAGGCAGGAGCCGCTGCCGGCACCACGGGTAGCCTGGGGCTCATTTCATCTACAAAATACTCTTGAGATCATCTAGTCTAACTTATGACTGACTACCGTGTCAACTGACTGCGGATTTGTTTCTTACAGGTATCATCTGCCCGGGATCTTGCACCTCGTCTCTTCCTCCTGCCGGCTCTGCCCTGCCGCCACCGCTACGCTTGGTCGGCGCTGCTTCTTTCCTTCTGCTACGGTGTGGCTCCGTACCCCGTGCCCTGTTGGGACATCTCGTCATTCCAGCTAACACCGCAGAGCTTCTGATTTCGTCTCATCCACTAGCTGGGATTTCCCACTGTTCCAAATCTGCTCTTCAGGAAAACACCGAGATAGGACTTTCCTGGGCTCTGTGAGGCAGAGCCCCTCGAGGTTCCTGGTTCTGTTTTATTGTTAATGCAGTAGTAGTTGTTGCTTGTTTTGGTTTGTTATAAGTAAATAAATAAATAAATAATTATCAGTAAAGAACTGCTATTCCTAGCCTCAATATCTTTGCCTGGGAACTCCCTTAATTTTTTTCAAAATTGCACTAATCCAGAGGGAAGGGGGTTTGATTTGTCCATTCCAAGGGGGGCCCTGCTCTCCCCAGCAGACATCTGTCTTTCAAACCAGGAAACCTCTCCTCTCTCCTCTTCTCCCCTGCTCTTTCCCCTTCTTTTTTCTTTATTTCAAAGACTAGAAAAATTAACTCTGCTTGTCCTGTGCCTTGAACCCAGGTACGCCACTGTGTAAACAGCATCTATTTTGTTGTTTACAATAGCATAGCTGTTGTGAAATAGCTGCTGTTTCTACTACCACTATTGATGCAACACAGGAAAACAAATGGATTTAAAAGTACCATATAAGGTAGAAAGAGAAAATTAAATCATTTGGGGTTTTTCTCTTCTACTGTAGAATATTTATCTATTACAGAGATTTTACTGATTCCCTTAAAATAATATTTCAGTGCTCCTTATCTGTCTTTTTTTTGTGACATGAAAGTTCCAGTGGCACTCCCAGTATTTTAAGAAAAAGCTGTTTATTCCAAACTGAATTAAAAAATATTAGTCTTAGAGTGCCAGGGAAAAAATTCATAATCTATTTTATGTGACTCTAGTTGGCTCTTTAAAATGCAGCATCTGCAATTTCTGCATGTGTTTCAGTTCAACTTAATATACTTAATATACAAAACTGTAGCCTTTTTATATAAAAATGAACTATGTGATATAACCAGCCTCTTAGGTAACACAAAGGACAAAATCAGCCAATGTCAAACATTTTAAATTGTACATTTTATGGCATTGATTGCAGAAGAAACTACCTCAAGGCAGAAACTGATTACCAGGTTAGAAAGGCAGGACAGTTGTTTTAAGCCTTGACCTTCAGGAAGGTGCTGTGATGAAAACTGGCATGTTTCTTAGGTATGATAACAATGACTTTTAAGACAAATTAAGGGCTTGTAGTTGAAAGTAATTATTTGATTAGCATGGTTAAATTAATTCATTTTTCTAAAAGTATTTTAATGGTGAAAAATATGCTCTCATTTGGTTTCTGATTTTGGGAGTCATATCCCTTTGATCTTCCAGCAATGGAGTGTATATTCAGCTAACATGCCAGCAAAATAAAGAGGGTGCCCTTGCCTATAAAGGCAGCAAGCAAGAAGCAGAGTGCGGAGAAAGTAATCGGCAAAGCAGATTTCATAATATAAATCTAATTTTAGTTTTTTACAACAGCTCGTCCTTGGCAAATTAAAATGAATTGAGATGAAATGTGGAGTAGCAGCTCGCTTTTTATCTTTTCTTCTAGACAAATTCAGAAAAAAAAATTCTGTAAAAAGGTACTACAGTCATGTTAGGAATCATGGTGGCTCTTTTTTCAATCACTCTAGGACTTTGAAGGATGGATGTGGAGCTTGGCAGTGCATTGGCCGTAGTGGAAGGAGTTTTGCTTTTAATCATGCTTAGGAAAAGGAATCTGTATTTAAAAATGTGGATAGGTTACTTAAAAACAGCTTTTCACACCTTTTCATCATATTCTGTAGTGAAATCTTTCAATTTCTGTCTTTTTACCTGTGCTTTCCTTTCCTTTCTTACAGTCACTAAGGTTCTGTTCATAACAGAACTGGACCACTGAATATGGTGTAGTGCAAATCCAAATGAGACTTCCTTCTTAGGATCCTTTCACAAAATCCAGTAGAACTGGCCTTAAGAACTATGAATGGGATAATACATTATCCCATCCCTTTGCTAATACGCAAGTTGCTTTTGGAAAAATATCTGGCAAGACGGAAAGCAGAAATAGAAGCAGACCAATAGTGACATTTAGCTGAGTGACAGATGAGCACAAAATGCAAAGGAGTGGGGGCAGTTCTGGTGCTCTCAAACCCAGCTGGTCCAGCCTGGGACTAGAGGGATGGGAGAATGTAAGGAAGCAAAGGCTGGTGGCTACAGGGCTTTGGGATTCCAGAACTGGAAACTCTGAGCACAAAAATTTGCAACTAGTTTTAAAGTTAAGAGGTTGCCGTGGACACAGAGAAGCAGTGGTTGCTGAGAGCCTGGGTTCAGGCCAAGCATCTACCACTTACTTGACAAGTCTGGCAGGACTGTGACTGGTTAGGATTGGCTGGTTAGAATAAATGGATCTAGCAGAGAGAATTTCAAATCTCCACTGGAAAGAAAGGGAGAATAAATACTCAGAAGTAAGAAGCCCATTTGAATGAACAAGCAGAATAAGGAAAAGAGCAGATATAACAAAGGGGCACTGTGTTGGCTTAACAAGAATACAGGGATGAAAATGGGAAGAGAAAGAATCTATAGAGTAAGAAAAGACTGGGCCTTTAACAGCAGTTAAGACAGGTATAGCTGCAGTAAAGATTTTGCCTGAAGAATAGAAACTTGAAGAGAGAAGACAAAGGCAGCATGACTGGGAGAAGAAAATTAGTTTGGGAAGGAAGATGATTGGAATAGGAGAAAACAGTAATAGTATGTGTTTATGGCTGCACATTGTCAGATACAGGATTAGATTAGATACAGGTATTGAAGTGGAAACTAAAAAATTTTGTTATAATTCTATTATCATCAAATACAAAAAAAAACCTACTGACCACTGACAAACTGACTACTGCTACTGTACCAGCTCCACAGCCACACTCCAATGCAACAGATCCAGTGACACTGATAACCAGTGCAGGTGAACATATATTAAAAAATGTGCACTTACCCACAACATGGCTGACCTTATATTTGATTCCGTTTGTCTGGAATAAAAATGAGCTCAAAAGGAAAGAACCCACAGAAATTAAAAATATTCGAAGGTTATTAAATAGGGCAAACATTGTTAAGGTTGTATTTTCAATAACTGTTCATTACAGTTACTAGGTAGGGGCTGCAATGGAAAAAATAGCACAAAATTAAATACTGTGTCATAGCGTACATGTCGTAGAGTTAGATTAAGCTTCTTACAACCTCATTTAATTCTGACTCTTACTAAGTTTTAGTAATTCCTCACTAAAATTAAGTCATTTTAATGTAGCTTTCTGAGCAAAATATTTTTAAAGCAGCTTTTTCTGAAAGTTCTTGATTTTTTTTTTTTTTTTTTAATTTAAATAATCAGGTCATATACCAGCTCTATTTCTGACATACAGAGGTGTCTGGAAAAGTTGGAAGAATCAGATATTTTAGGCAGTTTTCTGCTTGTAGATACCAAGCAGCTGTAACCTCTTGACAGATCCAGCATAGATTTTGCCCCCACTGAGAGGATGGAGCATCATCCTGCAGCATCCCCTTTTCAGCTGGATCCTGCATATTGATGTCTGCTTGTCGAGTTCAAAATAGGAATGGAAAAAGTAATTATGAATAATATATAATGCAGTATTAGCCATAACTGCCTGTCAGGGTTTTAAAATATCTACAGAGTGCAAAAGATAATCCTGAAAACCAGGCAGCTCAGAAAAACAGAGAATAAAATCCCAGAGTTTTATTTCATGACTTTGGCCACTTGACCCCAGTTTATAGCTAGGCTGCAGAGATGCTCAGATTAGACAGAAGTGAAGGGTACCAATGCATAAATAAGCAGACAGACAGGAAGAGAGATGCTTTTGCCAGTTTAAAAGATTGCAATGCTTTTGTCACAAATTTAAATATATTCGTTCATATTTAAATAAATCCCTACATGTACATGAACAACTCATTCACTTGTCCTCATTATCACTACCTTGTGAATATGATTATCATTTAAATATTCTCTTTTATTTACTAAATACAAGATATCACAACTACAAGCAATTATATTCAGGGCATTTACTGCAGAACTAGACATTTTTTGCATTTTGGTGTTTCTGCAGTGGCCATATACACAAAAATTGCAGAGCTGAGGGTGCACGTCCATTTTAGTCATGCCAGGTGAAAACTAAAGCATATATCACCCTCTGGAGGCTCCCGTGACTAAAAGAAAAACTTAACCCTTCGTTCTTCCTTTCATGACAGAAACCTCTTGGGCAAATTAAGTGGAGTGTAATATATGAAATAATGCATTCATCAATTCATCCAAGAGGAGACTGAAGCAAGTAAAATATTACTGGTTTTGTTGTTCTTCAGTCAGAATGATGGAGTGACAATAAGTCATTTTTGTTCATGGACTAGTAACTTTGGTTGGTATTTGCAAGGTGGATACAAGATGGGGTTTCTTCTGCTTAGACCAAAGAAGTGATTGTTTTTGTCCATCTTCAACTTTGGTTTTTGCATAGAGGCATGCCCGTACTTTCAGCTGTTAACATTTACATACAGTTTTTAGAGCAGCAAAAATACTGTGCTTAGCACTTGCAGAAGGTTCCATCAATAACTGCATAAAAATAAGACCAAGCAGCCTCTGCTGGTGTGATTGGGAATTAAAATAATAAGACACTTTATAACAGTGTAGTTAACAAAGTAAAATATAAATAAATAAGCATGTAGGAATCAACACATTCACATTGCTTCACAGCTTGTCAACAGCTGACTTCTATGATAGCATCAACGCATTTGTAAAATTAACATAGCCAAAAATGTCAGTGTTCCTATCCAAGATTCTGGCTACACTGCATTTCTGACTTTGTTCTTTCCACACCACAAATCCAAATGAAATAACTAATTTTTGTTTAAGAACCTGAAACTGTTCAGTGGCAAGTGGTGTTGTCGGGTTTTGATGCTGGCTAAAAACCAACCACCCACACAAAAAAACCCCACACACTAATTCTCCTCTGCTATAGTTGAGCAGAGGAGGGGTGAAAAAAAAAAGCTGAACAGCCTATGAGTTGGGATAAGGATTAGGAGAAAACATTAAAGTCAAAACAGGCTTAACTTGAAACCATATAAAGAAAAATTAATTAATAGAATTAGGAGAGGGTAACAGAGTGGTCTGTGTTCACAATATGGTTTCTGTCACACAGAATTTGACCCACTCAAAATACTTAAAATATGACATCCAAGACTTGCAGTTTCATTACCACTAGATGACAGCTATGTAAGGAAAGTTTCAGGTCAATCTTTCCAAGGCACCCAGAAGTGTTAAGATGGTGCCTTTAAAATACATGTTTTAAAAAGTACATATCTCAG